>ML355045.1:0-61015 GCA_005239505.1 Nicotiana paniculata
TTGGTTAACTCTAGTATCTTTTCTACCACATCGACATCCTCCGATTTCAGTTCCAACCTGGGTAGTTCTTCAATAGATGACTTGGCCGGCGGGTTATCTCTTTCCTCTACGTATAGTGACTCAAATTCGAGATCCTTTGGCCATACCCCTTTTTCCTCAAGTGCTAACACCCAATCTGTCAGTTCTTCACCGTTCATATCATCTAGATTCATCAATCATTCATCCAAAGGGTCCCCAACAGTCAGGGATGCATCAACTTTTTCTGAGATCACATTCACAGCATCAATAAGAGAGCAGTTGGCGAACTCACTAGGTCGCCTCATAGACTTCTGCACGCTGAAAGTGATTTCTTCATCATTGAGCCTCATCTTAAGTTCACTAGTCTCACAATCGATAAGAGCTCTGCCTGTGGCAAAAAATGGTCTTCCCAAGATTATGGGAATTTCCTCATCCACTTTGCAGTCTAATATCATAAAATTAGCAGGAAATACAAACTTCCCCACTTGCCCCAATACATCATCCAGAATAACCGACGGTCTCTTCACCGTCCTATGAGCAAGTTGTAGCAGCATGGAGGTGGGCCTGGCTCTACCAATCCCCAGTCTTTTATATATGGCCAGCGGCATTAGATTAATGCTGGCCCCCAAGTCACATAGAGCTTTGGTGAAAGCTAAGTTGCCAATGGCACAAGGTATTGTAAAACTCCCTGGGTCAGACAACTTTTCAGCAATAGGGCGCGTCACCACCGCACTACAAGTCTCAGTAAGGGTGACAGTAGCCAGATCTTGGAAGTCAACTTTTCTGGACATCAAGTCCTTCATGATTTTAGCGTAACCAGGCATTTCCTTCAACACACCTATCAATAGGATATTTACCTGTATTTGCTTTAGCATGTCCAAGAAATTTTTGTACTGTTCATCCTTTTGGTATTTGGCCAGCCTCTGAGGGAATTGAGCTGGCGGTCTCTTTTTCCCAATAATTTGGGACTTTTCTTTCTCAACCACCACCTCAACTACCGGCTTCTGGGTTATCTCCACTTTTTTTTCAGTCTCACTCTGTGCACTGGGTTCTCCTTCAGTAGGTTGTACTGTTACCTTGGTCAAGTTTGTTGAATCATCAAGTTCAATCGGCATGGGTACCAGTGTCTCGGCCTGTCTGCTTTCACGAGCTCTCTCCAGTTCCAAGTTTAAGTCTCTGCCACTGCGGAGAGTCACTGCCATCAGCTGCCTTGGGCCCTGGTCCATAGGATTTACCTGAGTATCTGCAGGTAAAGTTCCAGGAGGACGATTGTTCACTGCCATAGATATCTGGCCCAACTGTACTTCTATATTTTTAATAGCTTCATCATGTACATCTACTCTCTCACTGATTTTGGAATTTGACCCAATAAACTGCTGCATCATAGCTTCTAACCTAGAAAACCCATCTTCTTCCTTTCCCTCCTGTTGATGTTGAGGAGGGTAGTATGCTTGTTGTTAATTCTAATTGTTATAACCTTGTGGCCTCTGATATGGTGCTGCATTACCTTGTTGTCCCCTTACACCCATATTTCCACTGTTCTGTTGTTGGTGGGTGGTCTATATGGTTGAACGTGCTGACCCCAGTTCTGCCCCCCTTGTCTCTAGCTTCCATAATTCGGCACATAATTCATATTTTCTGGATAATGAGGTGATGACATTCTGCATTCAGTGATTACCAAGTGGTTGACTAATGCAAGATGTGCATAAGCCCCCATTGTTTGTGTCTACGATGTGCACTTGCTGTTTTTGTCCTGATTCCTCCACCTTCTTAGTAAGTATACTCATCTGTGTTATCAAGGTGGCCACGTTCTCTGCAATAGTATTAGATGGATTGAATGGCACTGAATGAACTACAGAAGTAATGGGTGCATTCCTTGTTGTCCATCCTGAACTCTGTGCCATTTTATCAAGTAAGATTTGACTTTATCTCCACGTTTTGCTCAAGAATGCTCCATCAGCCGAAGCATCAACATTTCCTTTAACAGTATCAGCCAAACCCATATAAAAACTGTGCCCCAACATTTTCTCTGGAATACCATGATGTGGAGAGATAACCAGCATCCCCTTAAATCATTCCCATGTCTCTTGCAGTTTTTCAACTGGTTTCTGTCTGAAGCTCAAGATTTCATCAATTTGTTGAGAAGTCTTGTTGGGTGGATGAAACTTGTTCACGAACTGCTTAACTAACTCCTCCCATGTGGTAATGGAATTGATGGGGAGTGAGTTTAGCCAAGTCTCGGAAGCGCCAGTCACTGAGAATGGAAACAACAAAAGTTTTATTGCCTCGTGAGTTACGTTTGGTTGCCTCTGTGTTTTGCAGATTGACAGGAAGTTTGTCAAATGTTGTTAGGGGTCTTCGATGTATGACCTTGAGAATAGTCCTTTGTTCTGCAATAAGTGCATCATATTATTTGTTATCTGGAAGGACTTGGCATGTATCTGAGGGACCAGTATTGCAGTGGCCGAATTCTCAGTTGTGGGTTGTGCCCAGTAATATAAGGGAGCCTCTGCCCCTATTTGAGCGACTGGGTCTACCACATCATCCCCATTATTGTTCCGGTTGTGTGGAGCTTCCATGTCAGTTTCAATTTGTTCAATTTGTGGTTGATGTTTACTTTTCCGGTTGGTCCGGTTTATGGCCTTGAAAACTTTCTCGGGGTGGATAAGGCTTCAACTACTTCACCACTCCTCGATGAGTTTCTAGGCATGCACCTGCAACACGTTAGCAAACGTTAAACCTTCAATGTAAAAACAAAAAATTTAAAGAAAATTGAATATATTTCAAAATTTTGTATTTCTTCCAACTCAATTGATAATACCGTTAATTCCCCGGCAACGGCGCCAAAATTTGATCACGCTCAACTATGTCTTATAAAAGACTAAGCGGGCGTTGCAAATATAATCAAGGGTATTATGCCCAGAGTCGATCCCACAGGGAATTGACGTATTAATTAAGTCTTTAGAATATGCAACTTTTACTGAATCAATTCTCTCAAGACTTTTTGAATAGAAATTGGTGATGTTTTACTAATTCTACTGACAATAATAATAACTAACGATTACTAACAATGTATTGTAAACAATTATGATAAAGGTCTAAGGTTATGATTTCCCCTGTTGGTGAACTTCCTTCTCGGATACGTCTTATAGTTTGATTAGTTGTCTCTATCNTTAAACCCTCTGTTATGACTTTCGACTATACTCCGGGAGTGATGTTGTTCAAAAAACTACCTTAATATGTACTCTCTCTCAAGTACATACATAATAAACAGGAACAGCTAATTGAGGGCCCTTCAATCAACTACAACAAGAACGTAGTTGAACAAATAGATATTAATCAACCAATCAAAACTATATTAATATCACAATAAGTTTATCCCCCAACGGTTTCCACCAAAACCCTAGATTAAGAAAATTAGGTACTCATATTCATAAGAATCAATTCTAACATAACTTGCATAATTGAACTACAAAATAATAAATAAAATCTATAAAAATCAACGTTTGTTTCACTGAGTAGTAATCCACAGGTTTTTCTTCACTTCAATGGCTTCCTCTCCCTTCAAGTTGTGTTTTTTGGTCTATTTATATGTTTGGGATAAACCCTAAACATGTAGGAGACTTCTATTCAAACCGGGAAACACTTAAAACCTTCAAAACTCGGAATTGACCGGACTCGGGACCCAGGCGTTAAGCCCCAAACGCCCCATTATAGCCAGGCTAGGCCTGGCTTTATGGGTCTAACGCCCCACTATAGCCAGGCTAGGCCTGGGTTTAAGGCCAAAACACCCCACTATAGCCCGGGTTGCTCCTTTTCAACTCTTGAGCGTATTTTTGACGTATTTGCATCCGTTTAGCTCGGCTTCCATCTCCAATTCACCTACACATGAAATAGACTCCATTATGCAAATAAAAAGTGTATTTTTATCACTAACGCACATAAAATGTAGGGCACGTAACGTGTTAAACCAGGAATTCTAGCCACGCATCAAGCTGCTCAGTATTCACAGTCCCTAAAGTCCCTTTCTGTCATGTTATTTTTGTTTATCTAGTTTCAAACATTGTATTTCTTTTCAAACCATATTTGTAGTACTATAGTCGCTCTTGTAGTCGTGACTTCAGATTTTTGGGATTTGCATAGAATGCGTTACTTATGTCTTTATCATATGTATTTTAGATTATTTCAAGTTTTAGTTATTAATGTTTGCTTTTAAATTTGTAAAATTGGTTAATTCTATTATTGACGTTGGCTTTCCTAGCAAGTGGTGTTAGGCACCATCACAACCCCGAGGATATAATTTTGGGTCGTGACAAGTTGGTAACAGAGCATTAGGTTACCTAGGTCTCACGGGTAATGAACAAGCTTAGTAGAGTTTGGAGGATCGGTACGGAGACGTCTGTGGTTACCTTCTAAAGGCTATATAGCTTTAGGAAATGTCACTTCTTTCTCTATCGTGTCGACTTTATTCTATCACTGATGTTTGAATTGTTCTATTCTTTTTCCCTCACATATGATGAGGACACGTGCAACATCCATAACTAGAAGGATCCAGAGCTCCAGGTAGCATCCACTACAAGGGGTAGGGGCCGGGGTCGCGGTCGAGCCAGAAGTAGAGGTAGGGCTCAGCCTAGAGCCCTGCGGCAGCACCTACCGTAGAGCCTCATATTTAGAAAGAGGAGGAGATTTCTTCTACAGCCGTGCCTGTTGGAATAGCTCAGGTCCTAGAAGGGTTGTTTTCCACCCTGTACTCCAAGACGCTCCCGTCCGTCTAGTGGGTCTTATGGATAGTGTGTCTTATGCCGAAGTATTTCCTGTAGCACCAACTGTCTCGCAGGATGGGGGGAGGGGGGAGGGGGGAGCCCAGATTCCCGCTACTCATACACCGGAGCAGATGGCTCAGGAAGATCAGACTCTAATAGTCCTAGAAGTTGGAGCAGCTCAGTCGGTCATTTCTACACAGCCCACGGAGGCGCCCGTTATGTCTTCTGAGGGGCTGAACAGGTTGGACAAGTTGACCAAACTCTCTCCTATTCATTTTGGTGGTACACCTTCTGAGGACCCACAAGATTAGTTGGACAATTTCCACGAGGTATTGCACAACATGGGGATTATGAAGTCGAATGGAGTTTATTTCATAGTGTTTCAGATGACCCGTTTTGCTAAGAAGTGGTGCCAGGATAATGTTCGAGGCAGACCATCAGGTTCACCTCTACTTACTTGGGTTCATAGCTATTCTCAGAAAATTTCATCTGTTTTACTGAGAGAAGAATACCATAGCCAGTTTGAGAATCTATAGCAGGGTAGCATAACGGTTACCTACTACAAGACAAGATTACTGGACCTATCTCTCCATGTAATTGTTTTGATCCCTATTGAGAGGGAGAGAGATGAGGTTTATAGATGTCCTTACTTATGGTATAAGGCTGCAGATGGCTAGAGAAACTGAGGATGATATTTCTTTCAACCGAGTTGTAGAGATTTCTAGATTCCGGCACCGTTGCTCCACCACCCGTTCAGCCAGCTAGAGATAGCGGTCCGTCAGCCCCAGGTTATGGTAATGCCGTTAGAGGTGGAGACCAGCCAGTTAGAGGTGTCCGAGATGTAGATTTTGGAGTGGTAAGGCTCAGCCCCATTTATATGCTTTTCCAGCTAGACTGGAGGCATAATCGTATGATGCAGTCATCACTGGTATTGTTCCAGTTTTCCATAGAGATGCATCGATTTTAATTTATCCGAGCTCCACTTATTCATATGTGTCATCCTATTTAACTTCATACTTGTACATGTCTCATGATTGTTTGAGTGATCCTGTTTATGTGTCTACGCCTTTTGGAGATTTTATTGTAGTAGACCATGTTATCGCTCGTGTGTGGTCTCTATTGCGGTTATTGTTTCACCAACGAATTGGATTCTTTTCCCAAAGCTATTTTAAGAAGAAAATGGGTTTCTGATAACCAAATAATAAGATTATAATTGTAGGCAAACTTGTAAGTGGAAAGGAGTAAGATGCACAAAAAGTAAGTATATTGCAATAGTAGTTCGAATGTGTTTTTCTTCCCCCTTACAGGTTATATTTCTCCTTTATATAGAGAATTTCCTAACATAACGTCTACCTTTTTTGGTCAGAGCATTAATGACTAATAATGACTCTAATGTAATGTTACAATGAATAACCCGTAACTGTTGAGTGAATGTTGTGTAACGTATGGATCTCTAATTTGAAAATCTCTGAATCTGCCCTTTATTCTGCCCAAATACACTTTTGACCGTGTCTCTTCATCTTCTCAATCAGGTTGAGACTTCCGTAGATAATTAACCCATGGATGTGATTTGTCGTGCCTCTTTGCCTCGTACCTCTTCTTAGAGTCCCTTCCAGCTGTCGTGTCTTCGTTGATCCACGTAGACTACTCAGTCATCAAGATTTATTACATGTGTGAAGCTCTTTTTCTCACCAATACAGATAGTCCCCCCACTTACCATATATTTATCAATTAATATTTGGTAAGTGGATACTCATTTATGGCAGGAATATTTTACCGCTGCTTTACCGGAATCACTGTATCTTTTACTCTACGTAATCATTTCTTGTCACTTCCATTTAATGCTTATGCCACGTGGAATTCTTGGGTTGGTTCTACAATTATTCAGCGCCTTTTAGGGCTTTCTTGCAGCTGCATCAGTCACGAAGTGACATCTTCAATTATGGTTTTCACATCATTGCTTTTTTTTCATTTTTTGACGGTCGTCTTTGAGTATAAATACCCCATTTTCCTTTCCTTTCACGAAAAGCTTCTATCTTTCAAACTTTATTTGTAAAGAATTATTTTCTTTGTCTCTGTAGATATGTCTTCTTCAAACCAATCTAAGGGAGTCATGAACGTTGAATAGTTGACACCCTCTTCTGCTCCGACTCGGAGTCGGAGGGGTGGTAGACTTAGGAGTTTAGGCTCTACTCCTTCGAGAGGCTCTTCCTCTTCTCTGATTGTTTCCCCTCCTTCTGCTAGGTCTTTAGTCTCCCCAAGAGCTAGGTTTTCCAGATCTCTATCTAGGGGTAGAGAACATCATGAACCCCTATGCGAACCACGAGTTGATGAAATCATTCCTGCTGAGTTTACCTTCACTAGTTCCCCTTGTTCGTAGGGAATGTTCTTGGGAGTCTGATTTTTCCATTGTTATTCCGAATAGTAATCAAAGAATAACGTCTTACAAGACGAGGCATTATTTTGTTTACACTTACCCTTTTACTCTAGGGTTTATACCTCCTATTGATCCAGTCATCGTCGAATTTTGTCGTTTCTTCAACATTTTCTTAGGACAAGTTGGTCCTCTTGTGTCACGGGTTGTCGCGTGTCTTAGATGTTTAGCTTCTTTAGCCTCGGTTCCTTTTTTCTCAATCACCTCATTCATCTTTATTCTCCTACCTTATTTCGTCAAGGGGTTTTCACTCTGGCTACTAGGAGCAAAAGAGTGTTGGTAACCCCTGATGACGATAAGGATAGAGGTTGGTACCTTCGGTACGTTGCTGTGCCCACTGCTGGTTTAGTGGGCGAGAAAAATCTCCCCTTCCCTGAGAAGTGGAATCGCGTACGTGAGTACATTTTAGCTCACATCTGTTGTTTTTCTTCTCTTTGCTTTAGTGTTTTATTAACACCGTAGCTATTTTCTTCCTCTTTCAGCAATCATGGGTACTGTTGAGAATGTCTCCGGTATCTGTGATTGGGTAAAAAAGATGTTGTCAGTTGCTCCATTGGAGGAAAGATCTTGGAAGTACTTCTCCATGGAGTATGGTTGGAAAGTGAAGACTCATGGTAAGTGAAACTTTTGTTTTTGCTTCTTTTCCTTACTCGAGCTTCTTTTTCTTCGTTTGTTTAACCTTTTTCTTTTTGACAGGGTTTTCTGCTCGGGGGATGTCTGCTGCATCCATTCCGAAGATGTCTTTGGCTCAGGCCCAAGAGATTATTACTGGTTCCTCTTCTTCCAAGAGGAAAGCTAGTGGGTCTAAGACCTTAGAAGAAGAAGAAGAGGAGGGCATTCTGGTGCACAGGTCACGTAGAAGAAGAGTGGTCTCAGACGATGAGTCTACACCCGTGGATGTGTCTTCCGTACGTGATGTCAGGACTTCTACCCCCAGGGATTCTTCTTTTTCTCTTGCTCATAATTCTGTGGATCATCTATTCCATGTAGGTTTTGGCCCTGCTATTAATGAGGCGCATCTTGCTGTTTTTGCTCCCTGCTTTAGAGAAATCTCTTCATCCGTTCCGGCTATTTCCACTGCTCCTTTGGCCATTTCTGCTCCCGTTGCTGCCTTGCCCGTGGCTTTCTAAGCTCCTCAAGTTTCCGTGCCTGAGGCTTCTTCTGCTCCACAAATTTCATTTCCCCTGGCTCCTTCATGGCAGCCTACTTCCGTGCCTCCTGTTAGAGAAGTAGAGTCTTCCAGCAGGGAGATGAGGCAAGTGCTAATTGAGGTTCCGGCTGATGGGAGCCTTTTTATGAAATCCGGCCAACCCGAAGTGTGGCTGAAGCCTTTGATTGGCCCAACAGAGAGGACCAAGCTTGATAGTCACAGTTCTCTTACCTGGGCTAATGAGGTTATGCATTCCTCCTTGAAGGTAACGTTCATTTTTTTGTATTTCGTTCTTGTGTATGTCCTTACCGTATCTAATTGATTTTGGTTTTGTAGATCAATCTCATAGGCACAGAACTCATGAAGAGTATTTCTAACATGGAGCAAGAGCTAAAGGAGTGGCATGCTGAAGCAGGGAATTGGAAGGGGCAATATGAAAGCCTGAGGCTCAACATTGAAGCCTTAGAAGAAGAAAAGAATACCTTGGAGCGGCAGATGAGAGTTGTGGCTGCGGAGTTGGCAGTAGAGAGAGCTTCTTCTAACCAAGCGGACAAGGACAAGAACATTCTTGAGTCTTCGTTTGTTGAGCAACTATCCCGTGCCTCGGAAGAAGTTAGGAGCTTGAAAGCCTTACTAGAGCAGAGGAGGAATACTCAGGCGAGCTTGTCCAGTCACTTACCTGGACTCAGGAGGATCTTCGCATTGCTTTAGAAAAAACCCAATCTTTGGAGGAGTCAATTGTTCCTTTGAGGGCTACCCATGAAGCTGAGAAGGATGGGTTAAGAGCTGAGCTTTAGATATGGGAGAGAGATTATGAAAGTCTCGAAGAGGCGGCAGCTGTCAATGTTAGTTGGGCCTACATGAATTCTTGCCTCGATACATTGACGGAAATAAGTCGGGCAGATCCGACCTTAACGCTGAAGTTGTTAAGATCAAGGAAGCCATAGAAAAGGCTCAACAAAGTTTGGATATTTCCCCACCTGAAGGTGAGACTCCTGTTGTCCAAGCCTCTTCGTCCCAAGCTGCTCTTACTCCTTCTGCTAATGAAGAAGTCAACCCCCCTCCTCAAGAAGATTAAGACGTTAATTCACCCACCCCCCACCCCCTCTTTTTTTGTATCAATTGGTGGTTACCCCCAGTCTCATCAGGGGTAAATTTGGATCTTTCTAAAGTCCCCAAATGACAACTTAGGGGCACCTCAATATATATGTAAAAAATTGATATGGCTAAGTATAAGTTAATACCTAGTTTTTACTTAGCCATTTTAATATATTAATGCAAGTATGACTTTTGTTTTCCGTTGAGTTTCTGTTCTACTCTTTATGTCTTTTGGATGCTTTATTTTCCAAGGTTTTAGTTTTACCTCTGAGTTTTGCATATGGAATGCTTTAGATTACTCGCACATTTTCGTAATAGGCACCGTGTCATATAAAATGTTTGCCTTTTTGTAGTAGGCATAATTTGTGAAAGAGGGCCCTTTCTGATCGACACTTAATGAAGAAGACGTCTCAACTTCATAAGTTTAAGAATGTTTCTGAGGAAAGTTTTTTCGTTTGAACTTTCACAACATTCTACGTGTGTTTGATTATCGTCTAAAACTCATGTTGCAACTGTTTTCTTTTAACAAATTTGATATACACTTGTATTTCGTAACTGTTTTCTGCATGTAACCATTTTTTCTTGTTAATACAATAGGGCAACTGTTTTTCGTTCGTAATAGTTTTTATTCAAACTGGGTTTTTCACCCGTAACTGTTTTTGTTGACAACATTTTTCAATAAGCACGAGGGAAATGCTCTTACATCCATAACTGTTTTACAATTTTTTGAAAAAGTACAAGGATTTTGATCTTTCATCTGTAACTGTTTTATTTGATAACAGTTTTCTATATGAGTACAAAGATTTTGTAACTGTTTTTAGTTACAACAGTTTTGAATGAGTACAATGATGATGATCTTTTATCCATAACTGTTTTGAATAAGTACAAAGATGTGCATTTCTTCCTCGTAGCTAACATTTTTCCTTTTAACCTGAACATGTTCGAAAGTTTTTTGGATTAGGCTTTATATTCTAGTCTTTGGCTCTTTCGATTTTGCTCGTATAACTTGGCTTGCTGGATAGATGGATCTTCAGGCTCGAGGTTTAACTTTTTGATAGTCTTTTTTGCTTTGTTTTTGCCTTCCATACCGTATAGTCCCCCAAGTGTTTGAGCTTTGAAGAATGAAATCTCGAGCACTTGACTATTCCTTCCTTGTGGTCCTTTTCCTGAAAAGGAAAAACATACGGGACTCGAAGGTATATAATTTTTAGATGATGACTGCTTAACTCTTTAAAACGTCCATCAGAAAGTGTAACCCTGGACCAGGAATTTAGTTATTTCCTCGTGTCTTTGCAGGTCTAATATAATCATTTGGTGATGGGTTAGCTTTATGCCTATCATCTAAAAGGTTAGTAAAGTTTCAAATGTTCAAAATAAAATAGAACGTGTGATACCTGACCGGGGGTACTTCTTTTCCTTAAAAGTAGTACTTCTTCAAGTGAATGGAATTTCAACTTGTTGGTAGGATTCTGTTGTCCATAGCTTCCAACTCGTAGGCGCCCTTCCCATCTATGCCTCAGATTTTGTAGGGTCCTTCCCAATTTGGATTTAGCTTTCCTGCGCCTGCTTCTTTCGTTGATTGAAAGACTTTTTTGAGGACGAAGTCCCCAATATTGAAGTACCTGAGATGAGCTTTACGGTTGTAATAACGCTCTATGATTTGTTTTTGAGCTACCATCCGTATCAGTGCTGCTTCTCTCCGTGGTTCGAGCAGTTCCAGATTGGTTCTCAATTCGTCGTCGTTTTCTTCCTCCGCGGCTGTTGTAAGCCTTAAGCTTGGTTCGCCAATCTCTACAGGTATTAAGACTTTTGAGCCATATACAAGCGCAAACGGAGTTTCTCCCGTGGCTATTTTTGAAGTTGTCCTGGATGCCCATAGTACCGCTGGTAACTCATCAGGCTAGTTTCCTTTGGCTCTATCTAGCCGCTTCTTTAGATTATTGATTATGACTTTATTTGTTGATTCATCCTGACCATTAGCCACGGGATGCTATGACGTTGAAGTGATTCGTTTAATTTTCCAGCTTTCGAAGAATTCTGTGATTTGCGAGCCTATGAATTATGGGCCATTATCACACACGATCTTCTTCGGTATCCCAAAGCAGCATATTACATTTTGCCACAAGAAACTTTTAACTTCCTTTTCTCGCACCTGTTTGAACGCTTCTGCCTCTACCCATTTTGTAAAATAGTCGGTTAGCACGAGCAAAAATCGTGCTTGTCCTTTAGGTGTGGGAAGAGGTCCCACTATGTCCATACCCCATTTTATGAAGGGCCATGGGGATATTATTGGGTGCAATAGTTCCTCTGGTCGATGCATGTTATTAGCAAACTTTTGGCATCTGTCGCATTTGGACACGAAGTCCTTGGCCTTTTCTTCCATCCTAGGCCAATAATATTCAGCTCTGATTAAGGTTTTCACTAAGGATCTAGACCCTAAGTGATTTCCACAGTGTCCTTCGTGGACTTTTTTCATCACGAACTCCGTTTGGTTAGGTCCGAGGCATTTTTCTAGGGGCCCTCCGAACATTTTGCAATACAACAAGTTGCGAATGAGGCAGTACCGTGCAGCTTTGCGGCGAAGTGCTTGAGTTGATTTCTTGTCTTCAGGTACGGTGTCGTTCTGTAAAAATTTTGGATTTCGTTTCTCCAATCCCAGGTTAAATTTTTGAAAGTTACCTCATTCCTATCCTGGTCGATCGCTGAATGGAATAATTGAACGACAACTGCATTGTCCTTGTTTGTTACTTTCGTGATTGCTGCGAGGTTAACTAATGCATCTGCTTCTGGATTTTCCTCTCTAGGTATTGGTACTACCTTCCATGTTTTGAATTGTCTCACAAGCTCTCGTGCCTTTTCAAGATACTGTAGCATCCGAGTTTCTCGAGCAATGTTAGTCCCCTGCATCTGATTTACTACCAGTTGGGAATCACATTTGATCTCGATTTGCTCTATTGAAAGCTCTCGTGCAAGTTCTAACCCTGCAATAACAACTTCGTATTCTGCTTCATTGTTAGTTATAAGATAACATTTGATAGCCTGCCGTGTCTTTTCACTCGTTGGTGTTATTAAGACTATGCCTAAGCCGAGACCTTTTATATTGGAAGAACCATCGGTAAATAGGGTCCATAGACCTGAATTAACACCGTTGAAGAGTTGTAACTCTTTCTCCACTTCAGGGACAATGTTATTACTAAAACCAGCGACAAAATCAACTAATATTTGAGACTTGATTGCAGTCCTAGGCCGATATATTATTTCATGCTCACTTAATTCTATGGCCCACTTAGCTAATCTTCCTGATAATTCTTGTTTATGCAGTATGTTTCTTAATGGATACGAGGTCACATTTGTGATTGGATGGAATTGAAAGTATGGCCTTAATTTTCTAGATGCCATGATTAGAGCTAAGGCTAACTTTGCTAGGTGTGGATATCTAGTTTCAGCATCCAGTAATGTCTTGCTTACATAATAAATAGGAGATTGTTTACCTTTATTCTCCCTTACCAATACTGCACTTACAACAATTTTTGAGACAGCTAGGTAGACGTATAGCCGCTCCCCCTCCTTCAGCTTTGACAGTAACATACGTTTTGATAGATAAGCCTTAGGTCTTTGAGATCCTGTTAACATTCTTCAGTCCATTCGAATCGATTTTCCTTTTTGAGAACTGCAAAGAATTTGAAACTTTTCTCGGAAGATTTGGAAATAAATCTTCCTAAGGCTGCAATTCTTCCCGTTAGTCTTTGAACTTCTTTTTTATTTATAAGTACATCAGGTATTTCTTCTATAGCCTTAATTTGATCAGGATTTACCTCTATTCCCCTGTTTGATACAAGGAAGCCCAAGAATTTACCTGATTCCACGCCAAAAGTGCATTTTTCTGGATTAAGATTCATATTATACCTGCGTAAAATGTCAAAGGTAATAAAGAGGTGCTGGAAATGGTTTTCTGCCCGTGTTGATTTTACCAGCATGTCATCAATGTAAACTTCCATTGTTTTTCACAAATGTTCCTGGAACATCTTGGTCACTAGCCTTTGATATGTGGCTCCAGCATTTTTTAAGCCAAAAGGCATGACTTTATAACAATAAGTCCCTTTGTTTGTAATAAAGGAGGTTTTTTCCTCATCTGAGGGATCCATTTTAATCTGCTTATAACCAGAATACGCATCTAGAAAGCTTAACAATTCATGACCTGCGGTGGCATCAATCATTTGATCTATATGTGGTAATGGGAATGAATCTTTGGGGCATGCTTTATTTAAGTCAGTATAATCTACGTATACTCTCATTTTCCATTCTTTTTAGGTACTGCCACGGTGTTAGCTAGCCAGTTAGGGTATGTTACCTCTCGTATTGAACCAATCTTTAAGAGTTCTGTACCTCTTCGTCAATCACTTGGTTCTTGAATGGTCCTTGCTTTCTTTTCTTCTTCTTAAGAGGTATGAAGGATGGATCTTCATTTAGTTTATGCGTCATTACTTCTAGCGGGATACCTGTCATATCTGAGTGGGACCACTCAAAGCAATATACATTAGCCTTTAAATAATTAATTAACTTACCTCTTCGACCGAAACTCAACCTCGTGCCTATGTACACTTTCTATTCAGGATTTTGTTCAGACAATGGAACAACTTCGAGCTTTTCCGTAGTTCTTTTGATGTGCTCATTTTCCTCCGGTTAATGAATGACGTCCGGTCTGGAATCTACATATGTGTGGTCCAATGCCTCTTCCGTGGTGACTTGATTCACTTTCTCGTAAGTATTTTCTTTCGTACCCGTTTCAGCAGTAATACCTTCCTTACCTATTTGGGTTTTAATTTCTTCCGTGCCTGTTTGGGCGGTGTCACCTGCTTGGGAGATTTCCTTATCCTTTGATTCTTTCACCTCTACTTTTTTGTTGTAGTGTACCACGGAATTTATATTTCTTGCAGTTTGTTGATCGCCTCTAATTTGTTGAATCCCCCATTCAGAGGGGAATTTAATTACCTAATGCAAGGTGGAGGGTATTTCTTTCATGTCGTGTATCCATGACCTTCCCACGATTACGTTATAAGCCATGTCAGTATCGATGAATTGGAACCTGGTACTTTTGATCAGTCCCTCAGCATAAGTGCTAAGTTCAATTTCTCCTTTTGTTATAACCGTAGAGTTACCAAACCCTGATATGGCTCGTGCCCTTGGGATTACTTGATTCCCCAATAGCATTTCTTCCACGACTCTTAGCAAAATGATATTGACTGAACTACCTGGATCAATCAACACTATTTTTACGTTGGTGTCATGAATAAGTAAAGATACTATACCAGAGCATCGTTGTGAGGAAGCATTTATCCGTCGATATCTGCATCATCGAAGGTTATATCGTCTGCTTCCAGATTTTCACGAACCCATTTTCCGTGTGCAACTGTGAACTTCGTGGTCGTTTTGCAAACCACTCTATTTACTTCTTCACCTCTTTGTATCATGTTGACGGTTCGTTTTTGAGATGGAGGTTTTGGGGGCTCCTACCTGTTCTTCATGTATGCCTGTTTACCTTTTTCACTGAACAATTTTATCAAATAGTCCAGTTTCAATAATTGTTCTACCTCACCTTGCACAAATCTGCAATCTGCAGTTATGTGTCCATGATCATTATGGAATTCACACCAGAGATCTAGGTTCCTCTTATTAGGATTCGACCTCATCTTTTTGGGCCATCGAATCTCATCACCCAACTTTCTTAACACTGAAATTAGTTCGGAGGTACTTACATTAAAGGTATGATCCCAATTCCCGCATTACCTCTAGGTCGTTAATCTTGATCCCTTCTAGATCTAGATGAGGACGAGCCCGCATCACTGCTTGGTGGTCCATAATCTGACCTGGTGTTTTCGAACCTGGGACGAGTTTCACGTCCCGATGGTCCCAAGTAAGGATCGTACTTGTTTTTACCAGATCTCCTATTTGATTCTAAATGTATGGATCATGGTATAATCTTCCTCTTTCGGACGAGCAATGGTATCTTCTTCTATTCAAAGTTTGGTACTATACCTGTTATAAACATCGTTCCATGTTGTAGCTGGGAATTCTCTCAAGCTTTCCTTGAGTCATCTCATGGCTTCTGAGCTTTTGTCATTTAGATTACTTGCAAATGCCATGGATGCCCAATTATCAGGCACCCTTGGTAGTTGCATTCTTTCTCGTTGAAACCTGTCTACAAATTCACGAAGTGGTTCCGTGTCTCCTTGTTTTATTTTAAAGATGTCCTCCATCCTTTTCTCGACTTTTTGTGCACCGGAGTGTGCCTTTATGAAAGAATCTGCAAGCTCAGCAAAAGAATCAATAGAGTTTTCAGGGAGAAGATAATAGTAGGTTAGCGCCCCTTTGGTGAGTGTTTCTCCAAATTGTTTAACTAGGACCGACTCAATTTCTTGTTTTGTTAAGTCGTTCCCTTCACTCCGGTGGTAAAATCACTTTCATGGTCGTGTGGGTCGGTTGTCCCGTCATATTTAGGTACGTCAGGCATTTTAAACTTCTTTGGAATAGGTATGGGTGCTGCGATTGGTTTCCAAGGTTGTTGAGAATATCTATCAACGTCAATGCCTTTGATAACATGTGGTACTCAAAGAATTTGTTCGATTCGATCATTTTGTTCCTTCACCTATTTCTGCAAAGTTAGTAATAAAGTCTGTAATTCAGAGTTATTAGACATACCTGGTCTCGCTTCGAGAGATTCATTAGGAGTATCTCCCCTTCCTGAGTTTGCCAACCCAGATTGAGGATTTTCCATGGTGATGGTATTATTGGGGGATGGTGTCCGTGGTGCAAGTAACGCTGGTGGTAATCCCCTCACCAATTACTGCAAAGCTTGGCTCACATACTCTGCAATCATTTTCTTTACCCGATCTTGATCCAATGTTTGATCATTATTATCATTGTTGTTATTGGATCTTTCCGGGGATTGTTCCCTTGAACCACGTGGGGTCCTTGAAGGTGATGGAACTGGGGTTCCATTCCTTTGCTTGTTGTTGTCGTTGGAGTTCGACATAGTTCAGAGGATATCGCTTGAAAAGCAAACAGAGATTATCAGTTTCCCGGTAACAGAACCAATTTGTTTAACCAAAGAATTTGATTCTTTGCCCAAAGCTATTTTAAGAAGAACACGGGTTTCTGATAACCAAAGAAAAAGATTATAATTGTAGGCAAACTTGTAAGTGGAAAGCAGTAAGATGCACAAAAAGTAAGTATATTGCAATAGTAATTCGAATATTTTTTTCTTCCCCCTTACAGGTTATATTTTTCTCCTTTATATAGAGAATTTCCTAACATAACGTCTACCTTTTTTGGTCATTGAGCATTAATGACTAATAATGACTCTAATGTAACATTACAATGGATCAACCGTAACTGTTGAGTGAATGTTGTGTAACGTATGGATCTCTAATTTGAAAATCTCTGAAACTGCCTTTAATTCTGTCCAAATACATTTTTGACCGTGTCTCTTCATCTTCTCAATCAGGTTGAGACTTCCGTAGTTAATTAACCCATGGATGTGATTTGTCGTGCCTCTTTACCTCGTACCTCTTCTTAGAGTCCCGTCCAGCTGTCGTGTCTTCGTTGCTCCACGTAGACTACTAAGTCATCAAGATTTATTACACGTGTGAAGCTCTTTTTTTCACCAATACAGTTATAAGATGAGGGTCGACCTTATACTACTCTATATGGTGGGCGTCGATGTGATATTGGGCATGGATTGGCTTTTGCCCTATCATGCTATTATGGATTGTCTCACCACCACTGTGATACTATTCATGCCAAGGTTACGTCGATTGGAGTGGAGATGGACTCCTAGTCATTCCACTAGCAGGGTCATTTCATATGTGAAGGCTCGACGTATGGTCGAGAAGGGGTGTCTGCCGTATTTGGCCTATATCTGTGATCCTAGCGCGGAGGTTCCTTCCATGGGTTTGGTCCCTGTTGTGCTTGACTTTCCAGAGGTGTTTCTTACAGATTTACCTAGGATGCCACCCGATGGAGATATCAACTTCTAAATTAAATTAATTCCGGGCACTCTGTCCATTTCTATCCCACCGTACCACATGGCCCCGGTTGAGTTGAGAGAATTGAAGGAGCGGTTACATGATTTCCTTGATAAGGGATTCATTAGACCGAGTGTCTTGCCTTAGGGTGCATCGGTGTTTTTTGTAAAGAAGAAGGATAGAACGATGAGGATGTGTTTACAGGCGTCTAAACAAAGTCACTATCAAGAGCAAGTATCCGTTGCCGAGGATTGATGACTTATTCGACCAACTTCAGGGTGACAAGGTGTTTTCAAAAATCGATATAAGGTCTTGCTACCATTGGTTGAAGATTAGGTCATCGGATGTTCTTATGATAACTTTTCATACTCGGTATGGTCTCTACGAGTTTTTAGTGATGTCATTTAGCTTGAATAATGTCCCAGTAGCCTTTATGGGTTTGACGAACCGGGTGTTCAAGCCCTATATGGATATTTTTGTGATTGTCTTCATTGACAATATCTCGGTTTACTCCCGCAGTCAAGAGGAGCATGAGTAGTATCTGCAGATCGTACTTCAGACTCTGAGGGATCGTCAATTATATGCCCAATTTTGAAAGTCGGAGTTCTGGTTGGTCTCGTTTGCCTTTTTGTGGCCATGTTGTATCTTTTGAAGGAATTAAGGTGGATCCTAAAATGATTGAGGTAGTTCAAAACTAGAATAGACCTACTTCAGCTACAGAGATTCGAAGCTTCTTTGGTTTGGAGGGTTACTATCGTCGGTTCATGGAGGGGTTTTAATCTATCTCAGCTTCATTGACCAAGTTGACCCAGAAAGGTGCTCTTTTCAGATGGTCCGACGAGTGTGAGTTAAGCTTTCAGAAGCTCAAGACTGCATTAACTACAACCCCAGTATTGTGTTGCCTACAAGTTTGGGATCTTACCTAGTGTATTGTGATGCATCGCGTATTGCCCATGGGACGGTATTGTTGGAGGACAGTAGGGTGATTGCCTATGGGTCTCGGTATCTGAAGGTTTATGAGAAGAATTACCCAGAGCATGACTTAGAGTTGACAGTCATTGCTCATGCGCAGAAGATTTTAGGAGGCACTACCTATACGACGTTCCAAGTGAGGTCTATACCAACCATCAGAGTCTCCGGCACCTACTCAAGTGGAAAGATCTTAATTTGTGGTAGCAGAGATGGTTAGAGTTGCTAAAAGACTATGATATAACCATATTATATCATCCCAGGAAGGCCAATGTAGTGGGCGATGCATTGAGTAGGAAGGCGGAATGCATGGGCAGTTTGGCATCTTTACCGGTAGCAGAGAGGCCACTAACCATGGATGTTCGGGCTTTGGCCAATTAGTTTGTGAGATTAGATGTTTTGGAGCCTAGCTGGATACTAGCTTGTATAGTGGCACAATCTTCATTGTTGGAGCGTATCAAGGCTCGCCAGGTTGATGACCCTCAGTTGTTGGTGTTGAAGGATACGGTGTAGTGGGGCGGCGTTCCAAGGAGGTTGTGATTGGTGATGATGGTATTATGCAACTTTAGAGCCGAATTTTTGTTCCAAATGTTGATAGGTTGAGAGATTTGAACCATGAGGAGGCGCACAGTTTGCATTTTACCATTCACCCAGGTGTCACGAAGATGTACCATGACTTGAAAAAACACTATTTGTGGCAGAGAAATTGTTGCTTATGTCTCTCGGTTTTTGAATTGTCAACAGGTGACTTATGAGCTTCAGAAACCGGGTAGGTTGACTCATAGATTGGAGATGCCAGAGTGGAAGTGGGAGCGCATCACTAGGGATTTTTAGTACGCTTGCCACGTACATTGAAGAAATATGATGCATTCTGGGTTATTATGGACCGATTGACTAAATCCGCACACTTCATTCCAGTGGCGACTTTTTATTCTTTAGAGTGGTTAGCTTAGATTTAAACCTGGGAGATCATCTTCCTGCACGGCGTGCCTTTTTCCATCATTTATGATCGAGGCATGCAATTCACATCATATTTTTAGAGAATCGTGCAGCGTGAGTTGGGCACACTCGTCGAGCTGAGCATAACATTTCATCAACATATGGACGGATAGTCCGAGTGTACTTTTCTGATCATGGAGGACATGCTACATGCCTATGTTATTGATTTTGGAGGTTCATGGGACCAGTTCTTACCTCTAGCGGAATTCGCCTACAATAATAGCTATTGGTTGAGCATCTAGATGGCTCTTTACAAGGCCTTGTATGGGACGTGATGTCGTTCGCTGATTGGTTGGTTTGAGCCTGCAGAGGCTAGGTTGTTGGGCACTTATTTAGTCTGTGACTCTATGGAGAAGGTTATGGTGATTCATAAGCAACTTCGCACAACTCAGTCTAGGCAGAAGAGTTATGTGGACCGGAAGGTTCAAGATGTAGCTTACATGGTAGGTGAGAAGGTTCTTCTCGGAGTGTCGCTTATGAATGGTGTGATGCAGTTTGGGAAGAAGGGAAAGTTGAGCTTGAGGTTTATTAACTCGTTTGAGATATTAGAGAGAGTTGGGATGTTGTTTATAGGCTTGCATTTCCTGCTAGCCTAGCAGAGGTACATCCGATATTTCACATTTTCATGCTTCGGAAGTACCATGAGGACAGATCACGTGTTTTGGACTTCAGCATGGTGCAGCCTGATGAAAATTTATCCCATGAGGAAGAGCCGGTAGCAATTCTAGACCGGCAGGTTCGTAAGTTGAGATCCAAGAGTTTTCCTTTTGTAAAAGTGCAATGGAGAGGTCATCTAATCGAGGAGGATACATGGGAGTCCTAGTCTGATATGCAGAGTAGCTAACCCCACTTTTTCACCAGTCCAGGTACTTTTCTATTTCTGTTCGAGGAGGTGGAGAATGTGACGACCAATAGGTCATTTTGAGCACTAACCTTTATTTCCGTATACCAAAACCTCTATTATCTTCATTTCATGTTTATTGGTTTGCATGCATCGTCTGTGTCATTATTTGGAAATTTTCCCCCGAAAAATTTGAAGAAAAAGTGATTTTTGGATTAAAATTACATTTGGGTTGACCAAGATCAATATTCTTGGTAAATGACCTCGGATCGCTATTTTAACAATTCTAGTAGGTTCGTATGATGTTTTTGGACTTGTACTCACTTTTGGTTTGGGTTCGGGGTAAACCAGAACATTTCAGAACGTTATGTGAAAATATTTAAAATTAGTTTAAAAGTTGAAAATCATGAGTTTTGATGATTGATTTGTGGCATTTGATGTTATTTTGATGACTTTAAGTAGAAATCAAGTTTGTAGGATGTTACGACACTTGTGTTCATGTTTGGTTTGGAACCCAAGGGGCTCGGGTAAGTTTTAGATGTGTTACAGAAGAGTTTGGATGATTTTGAACTGCTGGTGCAAGCATGCACATATCGCATTTGCGATATCGGGCTCGCATTTGTTGTCTAATGATTGAATTTGCAAAATGAGCACTAGGGGCTGGGTATCGCATTTGCGAAGGTCACTTCGCATTTGCGGACTGGGTGTGGTTCGCATTTTCGATCAACCTTTTCTTTTGCGAACACTTGTAGCATTTGTCAGCTTCACATTTCCGAAGCTTGGGAGCGCATTTTCGATTGAGGGATTTCAACATTTGCGAACAAAAATGTCGCATTTGTGATTGTGGTCTGCATTTGCGGACATTACAATTGCGAACAAGATACCCGTAGTTGGGTAAAACAAAACTTAGTTCATTTTACACTATTTCTCAACCCCCAAACACTCTAGAGGCGATTCTTGAACAATTTATTCTTTCCAAATTCATTTGTAATAACCTTTAATTCATTTTATATCAATTACACCATTACTTTTTATGAGTTATTAACATCAAATCTAGGATTCATGTGGTAGAAATTAGGGATTTGGGTTGAATTTCGGGTTTTTGTAAAATTGAGATTTAGACTTGAAATTAAGGTTAGATTTTGGAACAAATCACATAACCGAGCTCGGGGATGAATGGGTAATCAGGTTTTGGTGTGGATCTCGAGTTTTGACCAAGCGGGCCCAGGGATTTTTTTTTACTTTTTCAATTTCATCAAAGATTGAAACTTTTTTATTCGTGGGTAGTTTCTAAATCTTCTTTTAAAGTGTTTGAACGATATTTGGTTAGATTTGGTTGGTTTGGAGGCATGTACGAAAGGAAAGTTATGGTTGAGTGTTGATTTGATTGCGGAAAGAGGTATGTGTCGTATCTAACTTTGACTTGAGGTAATTAGGACTTGTTGGTCTATTATTATGAGAATTAGGTGACGAGTGTACATGCGTTGTCACGGGTTAAAGCATGTAGGTTGGACTATTTACCTTTATTTCATCACTTATTCCATGTGATCTCTTCTTATAAGCTTTGATTGTTACATGATCTTACTTGCTATCCAGGATTTACTTGTTATCCATTATTTAAGTGTCACTTGTTTAGATTTATTCATTACCCACTCAATATTTGCTTCCGTACTATATGTCCCTGTCTGTATTAATTGTTTAGCTTCATTGCTCCATATTTAACTTGCCTTTGTTGACTTTTTTTTACTTGTGCACTTTATTATGTTATCCCGGTTTCTGTGAGTTCTTTAGATATTCTTGTTTTGATGAATTATGAATATGCGGTATTGGTTATCCTCCATTGTACTAGTATTTCCTTGATGTTCTGTAAGACTTATATTCTATTTTTTGTGTTGAGATTCCATTATTGGTTGTATTAAGTTATTTGTGTTAAAGAGTTGATATTGGGAGGGTTGTGCGCCGCAGTAATATTGAAATGAATTGATATTGGGATTTGGTTGCACATCGCAACATATAATGATATGAAATAATATTAGGGTTGGGTTGCTCGTCGCAACAGATATTGTGATAAATATTGGGACCGGGTTGCACGCCATAACATGTGTTGTGATAATTGTTGGGATCGTGTTGTGTGCTTCAACAAAGTATGATGTGTTATAACTGTTGGTAGTTGTAGTACTTTATTTCTGTATTGTGAAAGAAGTTTCTAGAGATGATATTATTCTATGGCCCTCTGTTAGATGACCTTCTGCTCCCATTCTTATGAGTTTACTATTTTATCTATATTTCTGTCTTTCCTTTTGTCTTGTCATAGCCTCATCACTACTTTATCGAGGTTAGGATCATACTTACAGAGTATATATGGTCGGTTGTACTCATGATATATTTCTGCACTTCTTGTGTAGATTCTAGTTTTGGTATTAGCGGTGCATAGAGGAGACTGCTCATATTCGACTGCTATAGTATTCTATTTATGTATTGTGAAATGAGGTTTGGAGATGATGTTATTCTGGGGGCCTCTGTTACATGACATTCGGGTCCCGTTCTTATGAGTTTGCTGTTTTATCTATATTTTTGTCTTTCCTTTATTATTATTCGTACATGTTTATTGTGAGTGTCTTATCATAGCCTCGTCACTACTTCGTCGAGGTTAGGCTCGGGACTTACAGAGTACATGCGGCTGGTTTACTCATGCTACACTTATTCTCTTCTTGTGCAAATTCTTGTGTTGGTCCTAGGGGCGCGTAGAGGAGACTGCTTGGATTCGATTGCTACAAGAGACTTGAGGTAGAACAGCTCAACATTCATAGTCCCTGAAGTCCCCTTCTATAATGTTATTGTTGTTTATCTAGTTTCAGATAATGTATTTCTTCTTAGACAATATTTGTAGTAATCTAGTTGTTCTTGTACACGTGACTCCAAATTTCTATGATTTGCATAGACGGTGGTGTTACTTATGTCTTTATCATACGTATTTCAGTTTTGAATTATTAATATTTGATTTTAAATTGCTAAAATGGGTTATTTATATGGTTGACGTCCGCTTTCCTAGAAAGTGAATGTTAGGCCTCATCATGGCCCCGAGGTTGGGATTCCGTGTCGTGACAAATTGTGGAGTCCTAAGACATGATCTCTAAGCGTAGTACAAATAACAAATCAGCATAGAGTAGATCTCATAGGCATAATTCCTAAATCTAATGACTTTAAGAACATTATAGGTGGACAATAGTAAAGATAAGCGAGCAAAATTAATACATAAGAAACCCTATAGGCGTGTTAATTAGGTGATATTGTTGGTTCATTAGCCCTTTACACAAATTATACAAGCGGTGTCCTATTCGCGTTAGTTAAAGTCCTAGGCTTGTGGTTTATAAGTGAATCAGGCAAGAGATAAATTTCCTATAGACATGATTTGATAATAACAGGCAGCACCTAGGAAATTAAGCATGATTTGCAATGACAAGTAACAAGAGAGGATATTTGACCCTACATGCTGGTTATCTACCCAAGCATGCCCGATTTAAGCTACCCCACGCCCAATCCATTATTTTCCCCAATTATCTATCTTTATAAGTTATTACAAGCCAAATAGAAACAAATACATGCCCAATGTGAATAAAAATAACCTAGTCGTACTCCTGGGAATTCAAATACTTAGAAGTTCATGCGAATGGCATGCCCAAACTCCAGGTGCAAAAGATCAAGCAGACAGTGTGTTTCAGACCCAATATCAAGCTTGGCCCAATAGATCAAGCCCAAACATAGAGCAAACCACCTATTTTTACCCATGATAACTAACATCCAAAAATAGCTCCAAGAATGCAATTGAAAGCCATGTGCAGATAGGTCATCTAGACAATTTTAGACTTAATCAAGGAACACATAAAAGATTTTGATCCTAAAGGTTTACAATTAACCAAGAACAAGATACTTTAAATGATATCTTGGGATATGATATCTAAGAGGTGAAAGAGCACATAATCAGGTCAAGAACACATTTGAGAGTCCATAAGTTACATAAAAATATCATTAAAGTTTTCTACATGTATATACAACATTAAGGGGTATATAGAACACATAGATCCAGTAGAACAAACACACATTTGATGGATTATCGAGTTCATGGAATTAGTTTAGAGTGAAAACATATTAGAGATAGTTCTTCTATGATGGTTACGACTTAATCATAGATAATACAACAAGATAGGAATTTATACAAGAAAGTCTAGTGCGAAAGTGTAAATCACACACAAACCCTAATTGAGAGGAAATCAACGTAGATGCACCGGGGTAGGGAAATACTCTCTCTTTTTGGATATGCAGAGCATGTCCAGAATCATATCAACTTGATTTAGGAGAATCATTTTTTCCATAAATAGGCCAATAATGAAAGTTACCATAACTGAGCAAGTGAGGACGAATGGGGTAAGTGAGCTGGCTTATGAACGCACAAAAGGAAAGAATCAGGAGAAAATCTTCATGGTTGACTAAGGTTCGGCATGAGAGATGAGGAGAGAGCTTGAGCGCGGCTGTGAGCAGGTGATGAGTGCTAGACGTTAGAGAGAATCGGGTAGTAAGGGGGTTATATATGGAAATGGGTCCGTTATTATGAGTCGTTGATAATTCAAGATAAACGATTAGGATTTTGAGTGTATTGGGTCGGGTATAATGGGTCTAAGACGGGTGTAGGTTTATTGCATCGATTGGTTTGAGCTAGATATGGGTCAAATGGGTGGGCTTAGTGTTTTGGACTTCTTTTGGTCCGATTTTCACCTCACATTGGGCCACAAATTGTTGACGGCCAATTTTGACCCTCACTTTTAAAATTCATTAATTTATACTTAAATTTACAATGAATATTTTAAACATATTTTCAATCAATAACACCTATTTATACAAATTAATTTGGTTTTAGTAATTTTGAATTGATAATTCAATTTTATAATTGTAACTATGATTATATCATACCTACTATTTTACAATTATTAAAATAACCTTATATATATTGCATAGGTCTTACAATTAGTTTAATTAGTTATTCTTTGATTCTTAGTTAATTGGTCTATGATTTCACTAATTCGATACTAATATCAATTTGAAAAATAGAGTATTTTATAATTAATTATTTTATAATAATTAATAGTATATATAATAATTATAATTTTATTACATTTTCTTGAAAATAAATTAAGTTAATGTAATTTAATTTTATAAGGGATTAAAAGTGGCTAAAGGTTATAATTGTAATTCTCTAATTAAACACAAAAGGACTATCTTTAAACTCAATTTGGCCCAAATGACAAGCCCAATCCGAAAATACCTAGTCAAAACAACCCTTTCGCACGTCACCCATCCCAATCACCCATAAAATAAACATATTTAATCCAGACCGCCCATCGGTTTGATCAACGGTCTACGTTTTAACTCCCATTTACTCTTAGTTTCTAAATACCCAGAAGATTCAATCCTCATTGTTGGATCACAAAGATCCAACAGACACTAAAATTCCCAATCAAATTATTGAATCCTTAAAATATCAGGACCGATGATCTAAAAGATCAACGACCCAGATCAAATCCCTCAAGTTTAACCCTTAGAGACTGCCTAAACTCCCTTAACCCAAAATCATTTTCCCCCAAGCTCAGCCGCCATTCCTCTCTATACTCTCTCGGCCTTCCATGATGAATCAATCACAGACATTGCACAAATCATTGCAAGGTCACAAATATTTACCCATAATCATTCCTTATGCTTCCCTATCCGCGATTCTCGATGTTATTTTCTGTAACGACTCGACCGGTTGTTCCATGAGATTTACCCCGTTTTCCCTATTTTTGCATTTGTTATATATCGCTATCTTATTTTTGATGTGTTGGATCAGTTGGTTTGGGTCCGGAGTGGTTATGGTGAGAGTTTAGGCATTTAGCCTTTTAAGGTAGCTTAAAAATTGAGAAAGTCAACTGAGAGTTGACTTATTGGTAAACGATCTCGAAATGCGGATTTTATGGCTCGAATAGCTTCGTTAGGTGATTTGGGACTTAGGAGTGTGTTCAGAATATTTTTGTGATGTCCAGTGTAGAATTAGGCTTGAATTGACGAAAGTTAGTTTTTGGCGATTTCCGGTCGACAGTGGAAAATAGGCTATCAGGTTCGGAATGGAATTCCTGAAGTTGGAACAATTTCATAATGTTATTTTGTATATGTCTGCAAAATTTCAGGCTAATCGGAGGTGTTTTGGTTGGTTTCGACGTACTTGGTGAAATTTGGAAGTTTCAAGGTTCTTAGGCTAGAATTTGATGTAAATTTCGTGTTCTCGTGTTGTTTTGGTGTTTCGAAGGCTCGACTAAGTTTGAATGATGTTATGGGATATGTTGGTATGTTTGGTTGAGGTTCCGAGGGCCTCGGGTGTGTTTCAGATGGTTAACGGACCAACTTTTGGCTTGAATTCTTGGCAGATTGCTGCTGGTGTAAGGTTCTGGTTTCCTTCTACGCGATCGCATGAGGATGTTTGCGATCACGTAGGGTTAATTGGTAAGGTAGGATTTTTGTTAATCGAGATCGCGTGGAATGGTTTGCATCGAGTAAGTATGAGTGTTTGGTCAGTGCGATCACGTGGTCTTGTTTGCGATCGCGTAGAGTTAAAGGAACGGGTGGGTGAGTTAAGCTTTGTTCTTCGCGATCGCGTGGAATGGTTTGCGATCGCGTGGGTTTAAGTCTTGATGAATCGCGATCGTGTGAGGTTGTCTGAGATCGCGTAAGGTAAATTGATGGGGCAGCAAGTTTGTTCTTCGCGATGGCATGCCGAAGTTTGCGATCGCAGTGAAGGAATTATTTTAGCTGGGCAGAATGTTTAAAAGGCCAGAAGTGTGAATTTGGTTGTTATTTTCTCTATTGTTGCATGCGTACTTGAGATCTTTTGAAAGAGAATTGAAAGGGAATCAAGGAAAATCATCTGGAGGTAAGAATTTTAATTTCATAACTCGTTTATATGTCGATTTCTAAGTGATTAAACCATAGAATTTGCTGGAATTAAACCCAAATTGGGGAAGAAGGGTTGCATGGGAAATTGATTCTTCGTTTGAAGATTTGAGTGGGCAATTGTGGTCTGATAATAGTGTTCTTGGTATGTATAGAATCGTGGGAGGACGAAGATTCTAATGATGTAAAAATTATCGAATTCCGAGACGTGGGCCCATGGCTCGGGTTTGGCCGAATTTCGAGATTTTTGATTAAATTGATAATTTTCGATTGGGTTGTGTTCCTTGAGTATATATTAATGATGTTGAACTGGTTTTGGCTATATTGGGAGCAATCGGGAGCCAATTTGAGGGGAAAAGGCAAAGTGGACTAGTATCTCGACCCGGTAGAGGTAAGTAATATTCATAAATCTTGTCCTGAGGGTATGGAACCCCGGACTACATATTTTCTCACTGATTTTTAGAAAGGCGCACATGTCGGATGATGAGTATGTGGCGCGTACTGATTTTTGGATTAGACTAGGTTCTCTCCGCGGCAACTAATGAGTTGCATATTTACTCAAAATCTTATGTTAAATTATGTTCTAAAGATTTGTGAAATATTTGGGTTGTAAGCCGTGTTTGGGGCCTCGTGCCGATTTGTTTAGACCCTTTGAGGGCGTTTTACTGTTGTTTTCCTCACTACCTGTTGATGATTTTACTCAGCATCATTGTGCATACTGTTTTATTTGAAACTCAGCCTGATTTACACTACATGAGCATTAAAATGATATTTTCGGGTTGAGTACCCCGTTCTATTACTTCGTCCGAGGGGGGCTTTTCGAGTGGTTCCACTGAGTGTGGCCGAGGGATGGTGAGGTGCTAAGTGATATTAGCGCTTGGGCTGAAGGAGCCCCTCCGGAGTCTGTACACACCCCCAGTGAGCGCACTGAGTGCGAGTGATTGAGTGATTGGGAGGCATGAGTGGCTGTGAGGTGCTGAGGTGATTGTGAGATGCTGAGGGATTGTGAGGCATGTCCGAGGGGCTGAGTATAAAACATGTTTTTCCCGAGGGGCTACTTATAATTTTACTACATTCATTTGCATACCAAATCCTTGTTTTAAAGTTGTTAAAAATGTGCGTTGTTTTAAGAACTTTTGTGAAGTTGATTTCTAAGGCATGACGATTTCGTATATCTATGTATACTATTGGAAAGTAAGGCTGTGTATATTGTGACTTGATGACATTGATTTTTATGTGATTCCTTGCTACTTAGACTTGATTTATTTCCATTACTACTGAGTTGGCGTACTCACATTACTCCCTGCACCTCTGTGTGCAGATTCAGGAGCAGATATCGAGCGTTAGCTTTTATATATATATCGCAGCGGAGCCGGATCGTGGGGATATAGAGGTAGCTGTTCAGCGTTCGCAGCATCTCTGCTTTCCCTTCCTGTTGTATTTAGCTTTGATTCGGAGTTTTGTATCATAATACTTTATTTTGGCTTATTTCACTAGATGCTCATGACATGTTGGCTCCGGGTTTTGGGGATGGCAGTACTGTATATAAAATTTGCCTATTATATTAAGAACTTTATGTATATTGTTATGAATTGCTTGAAAATTAAATGAGACTTTCAAAAGGAAATGTGAACACGCGGTAGTCGGCTAGCCTAGTTCCACGATAGGCATCATCACGGCCGGTTAGGATTTGGGTCGTGACACTTTCCTATTTCGTCATATAAATTCAAAATCTCGAGTTCTCTTACCCAAACACAAACATGAAACTTCAGTCTTCAAATCTTCTAACGCTGCGACAAAAGTAGAGCATGCATGAGCTCCTTATGATGACTTTTCTATACCAGAGGTCATTGCGGCCTCTGGACCTCCGGTCTTTGTCTGATGGGTTTCTCACTTGAAATGGATGTCACACATTCATGGTAAGATTCTCACTCATTTCTCCTTTGATTCACTCTGATTTCATCTTCTTTGCTATCATCATCCATCCTCTGTCACTCTCCAATCTCCACTATCGATTTAAATTTGTGAAACCCTAGGGATCTACAACCACTATAAATTGGGGATTTTAATGTTTAACCTAACACACAACAATATATCCTACCAACTACACCTAGTGTCTGAGAATTTAATAGTTGTTTACTGAATTTCGATTAAAGACCAAGTCTTGGTTAATTTCTATTTTTTCCTCTTTTTTTTCTTATTTTTGAGTGTGGTACTGATTATGAGCTTGAACTCTTGGCTTCCTAAAGGATAATTTGAACACTCGTTTGGTTTGATGCCACAATGGAGGTCAACAAAACCTCAACCTTGTTCTTCTTTCACTAGTTTAAACTCCTGAATATGTACTTCTTCACTATTTTTGTTGATTGATATTATTAGCAATGTGTTCATGTCTTTCACTATTTTATGTGCTTGTTAATGACTGTTAAGTAGATATCTTCAACCATGAACCTCTTTTAGTTATTGAATGTTGATATCGATATTGATTCATGTCTATTGTTAATTTTTGAAATGACCAAAGACTTTTTAATGTTCTTAATATCTAGTTCCAAACCTCTCTAATGTTCTGTAACATTGTCATGAATTTTATGCTAATATGTCTTGAATATCATTTTACACTCATGTATTGGTTCATTCAATAACTTAGAATCCAATAAAGTGTGATCCTATTAGGTGTTGAGAATCAGATTGTTACCATGGCACTGATACATTACCTTATGACCTTTGAACATGTTCTTACCTCTATAAAATATCATTGTGATTCCGTCAATTACTTGATTGAACTCATGACTATTTATGTAGGCATATTCTAAGTTAGTTGGATCGTTGTGCTGCATTGTGTATGATTCCGAGATTGCTTTTTACTTAATCTAAGCTATGAGGTGTTGATAAGATATATTTAAGTTATGGTGACATATTTGTTTAGTTAGAACACTGTTGCTAAGTTCCTTTATACCTGAAACCATATCCCAGACATACTTAACATATTTACCCAATGTGATGATACCTTTATCCTTTTCTTGAAACCCATATGGTGATACTGTTAGTAACAATTCCATGGTATGACATTTGTTAAGTTTCCTTAGTGTGTTTGTGATACTATACTCATTTTTGTTCTTTAATCTCTCTGTTTGTCCCCCATGATCCCATACACACTGTTTTAAAACTTCACTAAGCTCTCTCTCTTAAATGGATTAACCTAGCTTGTGAACTCCAAAAAGAAATCTCTTGTTGCTACTATTTGGATATACATGTAAGATCCCCAACTGTGAATTGCTGCTCTGAATCACTGTCAATACTCTTTGAATGCTCTATTTGAAGTTATCAACTTGTGCCTCTTGATTAAGGCTACTGATCTGTATCTATAACTGAAGCTGCTGACATGTGTCTGTATTAGCACTCTTTGGAGAGCATTTGTAGTAATTAACCTGTAATGTTGTTAACACTCTTCAGGAGTCTTAATTGCAATTGTTAATCTTCCCTCTCATAAGTTAATTGAAGCTGATAGTCCATATCTTTGTTAGCACTTTTAGAAGTCTCAATTAATATTGTTAACTTGTGTGTGCTAAAAGGCAAAACTTAAGTTAAAACTAATATGTTATTAGTCTAATTAAGGTTTGTTAGGGTAGGTGTGTTTGTGTTCATAACTGGTGCAGACTTAGACTATGCTCTCTCTCTATCCTTATGATACATGATCTCAGGTGTTTAGTTCTTTAACAGTAGTATGATAATGCCTCTGCCTCTATGTATGCTTAAGGCTGATTTATTCTAAACCTACTTAACATGTAACTCACAGTGAATCATGCATTTAATTTTGAAATGTGGTTATAACAATATGAATAAGATGTCTTGTAGTATTTCGTATATATACTTCTGTGGTATGGTATTACTGTGGTGCTTGGGATTTACATTGAAAGTACCTCATTAGCGCTTAAACCTGCAGGGAAGAGTGAGTATGAATGGTTAGGGATATTTGGGAGTAGATTTTAACTCTTGGTTGGGCTACTCTCCCTGACACAAGCATTGCCCTGGGTCTTAAAACCCTTGGGAACTTTGAAGTGTCAGATATCCAAAGGGAGCCTTGACCTTGAGTGGAACTCTTACCCTTAGACTCTAATCTGTTTACACTCATTACTCCTTTTAGCTTTAGTGTTGAATGAAACGAAATGTTTTCAATGTGAATCACTTTACCATACGTGACCCCACATTAGTATAAACTTTCACAATTCAAATTATTATTGGTTGTTATATTTTATTTACGTCATTTACCTATATGTTTCATGTATGATTGTATGTATAGTGCATTATATATAAGGAACTTCTATTTTTCTTCTAAACATGTACACCATTAGGCCTGTTGAGTTCCCAAAAGAACTCAGGCCAAAATCTCGTACCACTATATCTGGAAGTCTGAAACCCACTATTATCCGTTCCTATTGCTTATTGGGCTTACCACTTTCAAGACCAAACCAGCGTCACTCCTTACCCCCCTCTATTGCTTTATTATGTTCTATTATTCTTATTCTCTCATATGTATATGACATTGCACTCATCATATCTGATTAAATATTTTACCTTACCCTTTGAATTACATAAACAACTTAGGCAAACCTTAAAGGACATAAGATTAAAAGAAATACTAGACTTGGTAGTAACTAGTTTTTAATTCGTTAATCATGTGCTGCTCACGCTAGTAATCTCTTAAGCTTTACTAACATATCATGAATATTTTGAAGCCAAAATAGCTTAGCAAAGGTCAGCAGTCATTCCCTCTTTCAAAAAGAAAAACCAGAAATGAATTTCAAGACTGGTCTTTTAAAAGGAAAATCGAGTCTTTCGAAACAAAGTGTTGCTGCCTAGCGAAAGATTTTTAAATGAGTTTCTCAAGTCTAAGAACTAAGGTTTCTATCGAGCTGTGGTCGTACACTATCACACACAATGGCACACGAGGATTGTCTTTTACACCCCTCTGAACCTTCATTCAAAATTCTTTAGTTTCAGAGAATGGCCTTATCAGGTCATTTGACATAACTTCTCGCAGTCTCCAGTCCAATTCAAAAGTAGGAAACACTCTACACTAGAAAACATAGGTCACATTGCATAAACCTTAGGTGAGTTGGTCCTTGACATCGACACACAATTAGGAAAGCAACCTTAATATCAACGGTTCATACACCCAACGACATATCTTTTGTGGAAAGACGAACAGACCATGATGAGACATTTTTTATCCAAAGTAAACACTTTTCGAACCCTTTTCTTTACCCACTTTAGAAATGGAAATCAACAAAATCATCCCCGAGATCAATATGGTGATCGGAGCACCACACAAGCTAAACCAATCGCGGAAGAATATCCGCCGAGAACATGGAGAGGAATCAAGATACATTTGGGAGCATTGACCGCCTTGATAAACATCCTAGCTGACAAGGTTCTTACTCGCATGCTGATAGAGTTTTGGGACTCGACTAAGGTGGTGTACAAGTTTGCTGATTGTGAGTTAGCACCAACGATGGAAGAAGTTACAAGTTTCTTGGAGCTACCATTTATAGGGAGGAAACCGATACTACCAGATACCATGCCCTGCTACAGGTTTCTTGATGCTTTGGGTTTAGCAAATAGTCGGGGTTTGAGAAGCATCGAGGATGGATTGGTAAGCCTGGACCACTTGTTCGATATATTCTGACATCGTGATAGCTATGAATAGTACTTGGGAGATTTTCAGTGTGATTAGGAAACGCGGGAGAGACTCCGACCCATAACCTTCTCCTTGGCATTACTGGAACTACTAGTATTATGCAAAGAAGAGGACAGATCAATATCAACTTGTTAACCTGTTCTAGAAACATTCCGAGGCAACCTCCAAGCCACTCTGGTACCCGTGATGTTAGCAGAGATTCTCAGGGCTTTGTCTGCATGTTCCCATGGATATGATTTCTTCATGGGCTGTAACTTTCTGCTTTAAAACTGCGGAATAGAGCATTTCGTTCAGCGAGAAGCTACTGTTGACTACTTTGTGGGCGTCAACAACATGATTCGAAGCCACAACGAGAGGATGAGACCTTGGGTCTCCCAAGATAGATAGGAAGAGTGGAGAGAGATACTGACTAACCTAAGCGGAAAATGAGCCAATTGAAATCTAACATGGCTAAATGGAAGAGCAATCCTAAGGACTCCTAAGAAATATTTCATCTAGATGATAGTTCTTGAGGGCATCCAGCCATACTCACCCCTACGGGTTCTCAAGCAATTCAGATTAATCCAAAATGTGCCTCTCTAGATGACAATAGTGCTGTAAGCACGAGAACAACGGGAAAATCCTAATACCAAGGATAAGAAGTCTTCAAGAAGAGTGGAATGATATAGTCACAATGCCAATGGGTAAAAACTCGTGGTGCACTCCAGAATATTTTGTCTTGATCAACAAAGAAGATGAGCTAGCCCGACCAAGAAGAGAAGGAATAGCGTGGCTGGAGGACGAAGTGGCGGCTTTGCAAATATATCATGAGATCTTGCCACGCTATCTTGTGACTACCTCCATGCACCGCTAAGTGGTCCAGGGGTCAATTGATAACATACTGCCACCCGCCGAAGATGAGGACTGAGTAATGGAGTATATCGAGATAGAGTCCGAGACAGAGCCGAATAAAGATCCAGAGGAAGAATCTGAGTTCAGTGGTGATGGAGAGGAATTTGAAGAAGATCCGTAGGAAGAACCAGAAGAAGAAGAAGAAGAAACAGTGAATGATTCTGGGGATGGTTACTAGTTGGTTGATTTCCCCCCTTTTCCACTTTGTATCTTTATCCCAAACATTCTCATTTCCCTAAGGGCAAATTTGGTTGAGCCTATATATTTCTATGAATGTTGGAAACAAAAATGTAAGCTCTGCTCCCTCTTATTACAATCGACGCTATAAATGAATATAAATTTTCTTCTGATCTGAATGTGTTAAATCTGATTATTTGTCAAATATTCGTGACTTAGGCCTACCTTCGGCAAAAGGTTTTCCACGAATTTTAAGTTGAAATAGTTGACAGGAGTTTGACTTTTGGGTAAAAGACTCTAGAATGGAGTTCTGATGATTCTGATAGCTTGGCATGGTAACTTTGGACTTGGGAGTGTGTCCCGATATTTATTTGGAGGTCCATAGGTCGTTTTGACTTGAATTTACGATAGTTGGAAAGTTGAAGATTTAGAAGATTGATAGTTTGACCAAGAGTTGACTTGATTGAGGTCGGGTCCGGATTTTGGTTCTGGGAGTTGAAATAGGCAAATTGTGCCATTCATGATTTGTGTGCAAAATTTGAGGTCAATCGGAGTTGGTTCGATGTGTTTCAACATTGGTTTTAGAAGTTGAATGTTCATTGACTCAATAGGCTTGAAATGGGATGTGATTCGTAAATTTGATGTTATTTGATGTGATTTTAAGTCTTGAGTAGGTTCATTATGTGCCTTAGAACTTGATGGTATGTTTAGACGGGGTCCTGGGAGTCCCGGGCATGATTCAGACTGAATAGGGCTCATTTGGGCTTAGGTTGATTGTTGAAAAACTACTAAAGTTCTGGTGTCATTGAACGTGCGGTGGGCATGGCCGCGGTGCGACTAGGTTATCACAGAAGCAAGGGGTTTGGCTAGGGGGAAGGTCACAGGTGCGGACACCTGGGCGCAGGTGCACACCCCCAAAATAAACTATCCATCCGTAGAAGCTGATTTTGAGTGGGTTGTGCGGGACCACATGTCCGGTAAGATTCCGTAGAAGCGGGAGCGCAGAAGCGCCCTATTGCTAACAGAAGCGGGAAAATAGGTGCGTTTTGTGGACCGCAGGAGAAGAAATTCCTAGATTAATGAAAAGCCGTATCTGCAATATTTTTTTCTCAGATGCGGAGCCGCATAAGTGACTGTTGGTCCACAGGTGCGGAACAACTAGGTAGAAAAAGGGCTATATCGAGGATTAGAGTTATTTTTCATCTTTTGAGTTAGAGATCTCGGTTTAGGCGATTTTGGAAGAGATGTTCAAGGAGTTGATCGTGGTAAGTTCTTTTGACTAGGATTTGAATATTATTCATGAATCCATCATTGTTGTTATCATTTAATTATTTTTTGAGTTGGAAAAATGTGTTATTTTATGAAAACTTCCTAAACTATAAATTGAGGATTTGAAGATCGATTGTGGTCGGAATTGGATAATTTTAGTATGGTTACACTCATTATTGAATAGGACTTCGGATTCTGTAGGTCTGGTCGGGTTCTGGGGGGAAAGGTTGACATTTTGAGTTGAATTTTTGATTTTCTTTAAATATTTCAATTTTATTATCTGGAATAGTTCCTACGGTATGTATTTATGTAATTAAGTCATTATAGCTAGATTTGAGCCGTCCGGAGTTGGTTATTCGCGGAAAAGTCTTACTCGTGGATTGAGTTAGATTGTTTAAGGTAACTATCTTGCCTAACTTTGTGTGGGGGAACTACATCTTAGGCTTTGGGTTGATTGTACTATTTGTGTTATGTGAAAGTCGTGTACGCTTGTGACGAGTGGATACACAGACTTTATGTGATAATTGACCAGTTTAGTCTATTTAAACTCTTTCCATACATTTAATTAAATTGTCATAACATGTTATATCATTCATTGTTAAACTATCCTTTTATGTGTTAATCTACCCTTACATGATTTATTTAACATTGTTAACACTTGTTCTACCTCTTACTTGTTATTTGCTCTTATATGCTTTAGTTGAAGCTATTTTCTTCCTTATTTTCTTGATACTTCTTTAATTATTGAATTACTTGCTTGAAGTTATTGTTTCATAGAATATCTTTTTGTTGAAGTTGTATAAGCCAGGATCACTTGTGGTGAGAGTTTCATAGAATATCTTTCCATGTATGTTTTGCTACTAAGGGAATTACTTAAAGCCACGTGACGACATAAGGTGGTCTAAAGTGCGTTTTGCTATTTCAAAGAAAAATATTTTCAAACTATCTAAATGTAAGGTCACGCGCTGGTATAAGGAAAGATTGTGATTCTGAAATGAGATTTCGAGGTGGTACCTTGATTGTGATTCTTGTTATCTCTCATTTACCTCACTTATATTAGTCTGCATTGTTTTCTGATGCTCTTATTATATGTTCCTTCGTTGTTGCCTTATTTCTTTAAATTCAATTGAAGCTGACCTTGTGGCACTGCTTTATTGCCACTATTTCTTCGTTTCATTATTAGACTATACTATATTTATTTAGTTTTTCTTATCCTAGCAAGTGTCTTGATCTGGCCTCATCATTAATTTACCGAGGTTAGATTTAATATTTACTGGGCACCATTGTGGTGTACTCATACAACGCTTGTGCACATTTTTATACAGATTGAGGTACCTCGACTCAGGCTAGGCATTAGTGAGTGGATCATACAGTTCAGAGACTTCAAGGTATACCTGCGAGGCCTCGGAGTCACCTTTTGTCTTTATTTTACTGGGTTTGGGTGTTTTGTTATAGATGTTGTGCTTCGAATTTATTATAAGTTTTCCTTTGAATTATCTTATTATCTTAACTATTAAATTCCGTTAAGTATTTATGATTGTTAGGCTTACCTAGTCGACATCCTCCGATGAAAAATTGGGGTCGTAGCATAATATGACTTGACTAAACTAAAATAATCCAGAGTGAAACAGCCCTTATAAAAGCAAAATGGTGCACGTGTAAGTTCAGTTGGAACTCTAACTATCGTCTCGCGGTTTTTTTTTAATTGACATTTGACTCTTTTATTCTCCAAATATATATTTTTTCAAGGTATCTCAAACTTTTCTGTGTGAAACAAGATTATAAGACAACTCTAATGACGTATTGAAGAGCTTAATTTTCCGTAACACAAATAGCTCTAGAATGTGGGTTATGACTCAAGGATATAGATAAGATAAAGTTGATCAAAGAATTCTTGCATCCAATATCGTAAATTAAAGTTGTTAAATTTCAAAAGGATGGTATACCAAAATTTAATTGATAGCGTGATGGCTAGAATAATAGAGATAAAGTTTGCCGGAAATACTCCTTTTGAATTTATTTATAAAAAATCTTAAGGTCACACGAGAATGCTAGCTTTTGATATATCTAAATTTGTAATTTAGAGATAAATCAATATTTTTTTAGATGTATGCATTACCTATATTTAGTGCATTATGTAATTTAAACAACTTAAAATACATGTGCAATACACAACAAATAGATATTTAAAACTGTTTAAATTAAAACGTTTCATTTCACTCTATATGCTTTTAACCATTGAGATCTCATGACATACATTTATGATAACAAGTTACAAAAGAAAATCTTTCCTTTCTTACACTTTCTGTGCAATCAAACAACTTTTACGTAAATTATATTCTTGTCCGTTCTTTAAACTTCTCTGCGGAGTTTGAAAAGTAAAAGGAAGAAGCAACGTCCATTTGGGGGTGAGCACTAGCGCAACGGCTATAGTAGAATGATGACCACCCATTTTTGCACCATTGAAATTGAAAGAAAAAGGAAACTAAGTATGGAAAAGGAAGAGCACTATCACTTTTAAGTTGAATTTGTAAGGGGGGAGGTGGCTCTGCTTGACATAAGGTGTCAACATGATGATATTTGTAGCCTGCATCTCATTCTTACTCTCTTCGATTTGCGTGCACAGTCCGAACGTGTATTCAAAAAGCTTTTATGTTGGAAGTTGATGAAAATATAATTTTTGGCTTAAAAGTTGATTTTAGTTGACTTCGGTCAACGTTTTGAGTAAACGAACTCGGACCCGTATTTTGACGGTCCCGATGGGTCCTAATTGAAATATGGGACATAGGCGTAGCCCGGAATTGAATTCCGAGGTCCCTAGCTCGAGATATGAATTTTTGTTAAAAAATTGAAAGGCTGAAAATCTAATGATTTTAAGAATTTGGTTAATGTTGTTGGTATCGTGCCCGTATTTTGGTCTCGGAGTTCGGTACAGGTCCAAAATAATATTTATACCTTATCTGTGAAATTTGGTGAAAAACAGGATTGATTTGACGTGATTCGGGCGTCCAGGTGTGAAAATCGAAATTTTAAGGTATTCTTGGGAATTTCATGTGATTTGGTGTTAAATTCGTCATTCTAGGTGTTATTTTGGAGATTTGATCGCATGAGCAAGTTCGTATGATGTTTTAGGACTTGTGTGCATGTTTGGTTTGGAGCCCCGAGGGCTCGGGTGAGTTTCGGATAGGCTACGGGGTGTTTTAGACTTATAAAGATCTAGTTTTTGGCTTCAGCTGTCATCTGGTGTTTTCTTCTACGCGTTCATGAAGGTACTCTTGCGAACGCGGAGAGTAAACTGGGTCAGGGGGATTTTTCTTAATTGCGAACGTGGTAGCTCGGTTGCGAACGCGACGCAATGGGGGGAGTTACCCTCCGCGAACGCGGCTAGCTTCACGCAAGCGCGATTCCTTAGGGACCTGGGGAAGGGGTCAGTTGTTCTTCTACCCGAACACAATCACTGGCTTGCGAACGCGGAGGCCATGGTAGGACAACCTTTGCGACGCGAAAGCCAATCGGGCTGCTGCTTCGCGATCGCGGCAGGCCCTTCGCGAACGCGAAGAAGGCCTGACGCCCAACACTTAAAACAAAACAAAAACGGGATTCTTCCCATTTTTCACAAACACTCTCATTAGAGCTCGACCTAGGTGCGATTTTGAAGGGGAAACTGAACACTAATTCATAGGTTTGTATCATTTAACTCATTTCCTTCAATTTCCATCATCACCCATTAAATTCCTAGTCCTAAACCTTGTTCTTTCATGGTAGAAATTAGGGATTTTGGAAGAATTGGGGAATTTTATAAATTGGGGATTTAGACCTTGATTTGGGGTCGGATTCCAGAAATAATTACATATTCGGGCTCCGGGGTGAAGGGGTAAATGAGTTTGGTCGGAACCTCGAGTTTTGACCAAGCGGGCCCGGGGTCGATTTTTGACCTTTTGGGGGAAATGTTGGGAAACCTAAATTTATGTATTGAAATTGATTTCTTTAGCAATATTTAATGTTATTAAGTTGATTATGGCTAGATACGAGTGGTTTGGAGGTGGAATCTAGAGGAAAAACGGTAATTGAGCAGTGAGTGGCATGTGGATCGAGGTAAGTGTTGTGTCTAACCTTGACTTGAGGGCTTATGAACCTTTGCTTTTTTTGCTATATGATAGATCATGTGAGCGGCGTATACGTGAGGTGACGAGTACCTATGCGCCGTCAATTTGTCTGGTTTACCTGTTCCTTTCCGTTCCCTTTATATTATTTTTTCCCTACTTTAATTGTTACGTGTCTACTTGTAATTCCATACCTAATTGCTACATGTTAGATATTGTGCTCCCCTTGTTGAATATATTTTTTATCCCGTAGAATTATTGTTGCCCATTATTTGCTTAAGCTGTTCTTATCGACATTTTTATGATATCATGGTTTGGTCTCGCTGAGTAGTATCAATTGTATAGAGTTTTATTGATTATACGGCTCCCGGTTATACAGCTCCCGGTTGCCTTCTTTTAAATTCTAAGTGTTGGTTAGGGCCTTGTGTAAATTTTGTGAAACTTCTATACACTTTGTGTAATTTATTATGATATAGTGGCATCGAGTTTCATGCGGAAACAGGTGGAATAAGGGTGAATTGCTATTATATGGTGGGGTCGGGTTGCACGGCAAAACATGTGAAATAAGGGTGGAATGTGGTGATATAAGGGTGAATCGTGATTGTGTTTATTATTATATGGTGGGATCGGGTTGCGCACCGCAATATTTTATTCATATTTTGTTGTTTATGATATTAAGAAGAAATAAGGGTGGATTTTGATATGTGCGGTGGGATCGGGTTGCGCGCCGCAACAATTTATCTGTTTATGTATTTTTCTCCAACTGTGTAAGTTATTCGGTAGTTTTGCATCTCACTTAAGGATTGGTTATATCTGGATACTGATAAGACACTTGATTTATGTATTTATTCCTGTAAACTACTCCTTTTACATTATCCTGTTTCCATTTCTATTTAATTTATAACTATCTGTAGTTTATATTGTGTGTGCCCGCCGTAGCCTCGTCACTCCTTCGTCAAGGTTAGGCTCAGCACTTACTAGTACATAGGATCGGTTGTATTGATATTGCACTCTGCAGTTCCTGTGCAGATTTTGGAGCAGGTAGTGGCTCATCGAGAGATTGGCTTCAGGTTATACAGATCAGAGACCCAAGGTAGTCCTGCTGACGTACACAGGGTCTGGCGTCCCCTTCTACACATCTACGTTACTGTTTTTCCTTTATTTCCAAAACAGTTGTAATTTCTTTCAAACAATTGATTGTAGAAAAATCGTAGTATGTTCGTGAATTGTGACTCCGGATTTCATGGTAGAAGTAGTATGTAAATGAAATTGATATCTATATATCTTCACATTTATTTCGCTTTAATTTTCCTGTTTAGTGATAATTAATAAAAATGGAAAGGAATGGCTAAATAACCTCTAACGTTGGCTTGCCTGACACGTATGATGTTAGGTGCCATCACGGTCCCGACGGTGGGAATTTCAGGTCGTGAAAAGTTTGTATCATAACACTAGGTTGCTTAGGTCTCACAATTCATGGACAATCTTAGTAGAGTCTGGGGGATCGGTATAGAGACGTTTGTACTTATCTCCTAAAGGCTATGAAGTTTAGGAACAAATTTCACTTTTATTCAACTCTGTCGTGCGATTTTGTTATCTCAATACTGATTGAACTCTCCTATTATTATTCTCTCGCAGATGACGAGAACACGTACCGCTTCTTCAGCTGAGCAGCAGCCAGAGCCTCCAGCAGCAGCTCCTACGAGGGGCAAAGGTTGAGGTTGAGGCCGTGCCAGAGGCCGAGGCAGGGGCAAAGCTCAGCCAAGAAATGGTGAAGGGATTATTTGTTGACCAGACTAGCTGGTCGCCAGCTCTTACTTGGGACCAGTTCTCTCATCTCTTCTTAGAGAATTTTCTGCCCATCACCTTGAGAGAGGTGCTACGCCGCCAATTCGAGCATCTCCAGCAGGGCAGCATGACTGTTACTCAGTATAAGACCCGTTTTGTGGATTTGGCTCGTCATGCTATTATTCTTCTTCCTACAGAGAGAGAAAAGGTGAGGAGGTTTATTGAGGGACTTGCTCAACCTATTAGATTACAGATGGATAAGGAGACTGGGAGCGAGATTTTTTTCCAGGATACGGCCAATGTCGCCAAATGAGTCGAGATGGTTCTTGGACAGGGAGGTTAGGGTCATATAAGAGACCTCGTCATTCTGGGGGATTCAGTGGCACCTCATCTGTAGGCAGGGGTACTTTTGGTAGAGGCCATCCTCCCGGGCCATTCCAGTCAGCACTTCAGGCATCCCAAAATGTTTCAGAGAGTCGTGGCTCTTATGTACCTCCTTCTGGGCAGCCAACCTATAGTGAACCACCAACTCCTATAAGTGCACCCCCTATTTAGAGTTATTATCGTGGTCAGCCGGCTCATCCAGGTCAGTCTCAGTTTCCACAGCCACAATATCAGGATGGATGTTTCGAGTGTGGTGGTTATGGGCATATCCGGAGGACCTGTCCGAGATTATTGGGTGTTCAGCCACAACATCAGGGTTCTCGTGCCATGGTTCCGGCACCATTCGCTGCACCGCGTGCTCAGCCAGCCAGAGGCAGGGTTCAAGTAGCCAGCCGTAGGGGCCAGACTATTAGAGGTGGAGGTCAGGTTGTTAGAGGTGGAGGCCGACCAACTAGAGGCCGTCCCAGGGATATGGTTCACAGTGGTGGAACCCAGCCCCAATGTTATGCTTTTCCATCCAAACCTGAGGCTGAGTCATCTGATGTTGTCATTACAGGTACCATTTTAGTTTGTAGTAGAGATGCTTCAGTTCTATTTGATCCGGGGTCTACTTACTCTTATGTGTCATCTTATTTATCTTCATATTTGGTTGTGTCCCATGATTCTTTGAGTGCCCTGTATATGTGTCCACACCTGTGGGGGATGCTATAGTTGTTGATCGTGTATATTGTTTGTGTGTGGTCACTATTGGGAGTGTCGAGACCCGAGTAGATCTTCTGCTTCTCGATATGGTGGATTTCGGTTTTATATTGGGTATGGATTGGTTGTTACCTAATCACCCTATTTTGGAGTGTCATGCCATGACAGTGAAATTAGCCTCGCCGGGGTTACCTTGATTAGAGTGGAGAGGGACTCCTGGCCATTCTACCAGTAGGGTTATTTCTTATATGAAGGCTCAACGTATGGTCGAGAAGGGGTGTTTGGCCTATTTGGATCATGTTCGTGATTCTAGTGTGGAGGTTCCTTATATGGATTCGGTGCATGTTGTTCGTGAGTTTCCAAAGGTTTTTCTGCAGACCTGTCGGGGATGCCACCCGGCAGGAATATAGACTTTTGAATTGATGTGGCTCCGAGCACTCAGCCCATTTCCAATCTGCCATACCGGATGGCCCCACCAAAGTTGAAAGAATTGAAGGAACAGTTGCAGGATTTTCTCGATAAGGCCTTCATTAGACCTAGTGTCTCACCCTGGGGTGCACCGATTTTGTTTGTGAAGAAGAATGATAGGTCTATGAGGATTTGTATTGATTATTGGCAGTTGAACAAAGTCACCATCAAGAACAAGCATCTGCTGCCGAGGATTGATGATTTCTTTGATCAACTTTTATCCATTCTATCAAGGTGTTTTCGAAGATTGATTTGAGATCTAGCTACCATCAGTTGAGGATTAGGGCATCCGATGACCTTGAGATAGCTTTTCGGACGTGGTATGGGCACTATGAGTTTCTGGTGATGTCCTTTGGGTTGACCAATGCCCCAGCAACATTGATGGTTTCGATGAACCGAGTGTTCACGCCTTATTCGGAATCCTTTGTGATTGTGTTTATTGATGACATCTTGATATACTACCGTAGTCGGGAGGAGCATGAGCAGCACTTTAGGACTCTCTCTAGACTCTGCGGGACAGTCAATTGTTTGCTAAATTTTTGAAGTGCGAGTTTTGGTTGGATTCAGTCGCCTTCTTGGGCCACATTGTATCAGCACAGGGCATTCATGTAGATCCGAAGAAGATTGACGCAGTTAAGAACTAGCCTGGACCCACTTTAGCCACGGAGATCAGGAGCTTCTTGGGTTTGGCGGGTTATTACCTTAGATTTGTGGAGGGGTTTCATCTATAGCAGCCCTGTTGACCAAGTTGACCCAGAAGGGTTCCCCGTTCAGATGGTCGAACGAGTGTGAGGCAAGATTTCAGACGCTCAAGACAGATGGTTGGACGAGTATGGAGGGGTTTTCATCTATAGCAGCCCTATTGACTAGGTTGACCCAGAAGGGTGCCCCGTTCAATTGGTTGGACGGGTGTGAGGCGAGCTTTCAGAAGCTCAAGACAACTTTGACTACAGCACCGGTGTTGGTGTTACCATCAGGTTCAGGATCTTACACGGTATATTGTGATGCATCCCGTGTTGGTCTCAGAGTGTCGCGCCCCTTTTTCTCAGGAAATCGGGTTTCGATAGTGACAACTTATTTAAGAGGAAATTTCATTCAAAGAGAGAGTCGCCACCTAACAGATTAAGGTGCGTTAGGGCACCTATTTGCAAATGACTGGGGTTTACTAGTTTGCGTCACGAAAGATCAGGTAAGGACTCAAATTACCTCAATGAGAATGTGTTGGGCACTCCTTGAGGTCAACAACGGTGGGTCCCGACCGAACTCAAATCATTTCTATTAGTCTAAGGGAAAGGAAGCAATTTGGAAAAATGAAATAAACGATTTATTTAAAACAGAAATGGGGGGTTCTAAGTTTTTTAGCCTAAAGGATCACCCCGTGCAATATAAATAATACTTCGTAATTCCCTCAACATGGGGTGTTACTCATATTATACAACGGGCACATACTATCATCTCCTGCTACCCAATTATTATCTTTAAGTTATTTACCTAAAGCGCTCTAATCAATTCTAAGTTGCACCCTATGCGTGCACTACTTGTCCCATGCCTATGGTCCAGGAGGCATTTGGACCTCTATTTCAGGGTGGTTTAGATCTTAACTTAGGTTTTTCAAAGGGAGAATCTAGGTGACATACAAACACAGTCAGGACTTTCAAGAGAAACATATATGGGATCAAATTGGCCTCCGCATCTAAACAACAAATGCACGCAAACTGATTAGCATTAACCGGCTTTATTAATTTTAAAATCCTATAGGCAAGATATCTATGTGATGAAAACTAGTTTCTTAATGCGATTATTAGAACCTACAGAGTTTGCCTACTGATTTTAGCATAATACGATTAAGCCTACCAGCACAGCATGGTATCTAGGTGTTTTTATGCGGTAGTAAACAGTGACTAGTCACAGAAACAAGCCTGAAATTATTCATTTTAATGTTATAGGAATGTTTTCTAGTGAGGATAACAACACAGTAAACGGGCATAAATAACAATTAAACAGATTCAGGCGGGCCTTCTATAACTTGATCCGATTTTAGATCCTATAGGCATGATTTGTATAATCTCGACAATTTTAAATCTCATGGACATGATTTTCCATAATCTGAACAGTTTTAAAACCTATAGACATGATTTCTATAATCTTAACGAAACAGTATGCAAGAAGGAATTCATACACATATTGGATCATACCATTTCTATAGGCATGGTATGTAACAGAACTTAATTGAACCAAACATTGAGCCTATAGACATGGTTGCTAGCACATAATGACTGACCAAAATGAGACACCTAGAGGCATGATTTCTAACATATAACATTCAACAACATAGCATTAACCCTATAGGTAGGATTCCTACCCCACTTTATAGCAAATATAAAATAAGAACCCTTTCCCATTTTACTAATACCCCAGAATTGTTATTACAAATAATTATTACAGACTAGAATTTAATGAATGAATTACTAAAATTATAGGGAGCCTACAGCAGGCCTAAATACACATGGAAAGGCCATGTCTTCAACTCACAGTAGATCCAAAAGCCCATGGTCATAGATACAACATCACAAGTGGTGAGTGATTCACCCATATTTCAAGGATAAGCATACAAAACCCAAATCTCTAGTATGTCAGAGCTCCTAAGGGCTTCAAGAACCCAGGGCAGTGCTCACACTAGAGAAATTGATCAAAAATAATTCAAGGAATACTAGGGACCAAATCCTAGTGTGTCAGAGTTCACAAGGGTCTCACATGAACCCTGAGCAGTGCTCACACTAGGGAGGCCAAATGACAGAACCTAAATAGCTCGAATGAGGATTCAGAAGGATCAGATAGTAAAGGAATAAGAGGGAGTAGAATGGATTAGGGAATTCACTTAAGGAAAGAATCACATATAGAATGTGTACAGAAAACTAGCAAACATATATGAACCTAAGCATACTTAATCAAGTTTTAGAAATTAAAATCAGTCACATGCTAGTAAGGCTAGTTCATAAGCAGATTCATAATGATAATAGAGATTTTAGATCAGCTTAAGTCACATAAAGGAAGTAGGGCAGGAACTGATTAAAGCAGTTATTAGAAGCATCATAATATAGTACGAACATAACCAAACATGCCATATTATTACAAGTTCAACAAACAAACTTATAAATCTGTTAAGGCACACATCTATACATGGATAACCAGTCTTTAGGAAAAGGTATGAAAGCATGCTTATAACAAACTTAACTCTAAAAGATGGTCCCCAATAACACGGAGTTAGGCAGATTTCATTAATCAATTCAAACTAAGTTCAACATGTCTTAACTACAAGTAATAGCATTTAGGATAACATGGTGTACTAGCAGTAACACACTGAGAAAATAATCATAATGAAATGTTAGAGGATTCAATAACTTACCAGTTAAGATGAAACAGGGAAGAAAGGAATCCAAAAGTATAGCAAGTATCACCAAACGAAAGTAAAAACTTGAAGATTTCTGGCCTTGGCTTTCAGCCGGCCAAGAATCAAAACACATAATAAGATTGCTCAAGAGTGTAAGAGTACACAACTTTTGTTTAGAATAGTGAAAATATTTTCGAACTCTGAATCTCTTTTTTTTTTCAATGGGCAGTGGGGAGGGGTTTAAATAGTGCCGAGATTACAACATAGAAATAGCTAATTAAAATACTAAAAGGCAAGTGCTCAAATTAGTAGAATTGAAACCCCAAAAATTTTAGGTGAAGATACACAAAATCAGTAGAAAATAAGGTAAAGAATCACATAAGGCATATATTGAATAGACAAGAGATTATATATAAAAGGAACATTGAATCGAACTAGATTTGGTTCAAATAAAAGGGTCTGAAACCCTAATTTATGTAAATCCCAAAATCAGGAGAAAATAATGGCAAAGAATCATGTATTAGCATAAGAAATTAACGTAGACAGGGATTATTCAAAAGAAACATAGGATTGAACCATTTTTAATTCATGTAAAAGGGTCCAAAACCCTAAATTTAGGTAAGCCACAAAATCGGCAAAAAATAAAGGCAAAAATCACATATTAGCATAAAAATAAACATAGATAGGAGATTATTCAAAAGGAAACCTAAAGTCGAACCAGATTTAGTTCAAGTAAAAGGGTCTGAAACCCTAAATTTAGGTAAGTGAAGGGAATCGAAAAAATAAGCAGATTCACAAGTAATAGGGTGAACATAGACGGAAAAATGCTAAAAATCAAAGTTTGAACCAGTTTAAGTTCGAATCAAAGAGAATCTGAAACCCTAACCTTTAGGGTTTAGTGCGAATCAGCGAGATATGAGAGAAAATAACACGTTTGGACTCAAGGTTGTCCAGATTCAAGAGGCAAACATAGATTTGACAGAATCAAAGCGGGGTACTTGCCATGTTTAGGCAAGTGCCAAAATTACTTCGTAACATAGCAGTAAATAGGGGAAAAACATCAAAATGATTAGGGAATAGGGAAAGAGTCCCATTGGGAACAGGATTTGGGAGAATTTGAGTGAAGCGGAAGAATTAGGGTTCATCAAAGGAGGAAGAATTAGGGTTCATCAAAGGAGGGAAAATAAGGGCGGCGGATTTGGGAAATGATGGTTGTTGATACCCAATTTTTCCTAAAATAATTTCAAATTGCATATAAACCTTCAAAATCATACATTAGTATCAATTGGTACTTTTCACAATTTTTCTACATTTTTATTAATTTGTCCAGCATTCCTTTTCTAATAAATAATTACAAAATTGCATCACAAATTATTTCAAAGATATTTCTTGATTTAATTTATTATTTATGGTCTTATTAAGTCCAAATTATTCCATAAATAGCCAATTTGGTACTTTTGGATACAATTGCAATAACTTTGCAGTTAAAGCCAATGTATATAATTCCCGTATCATTTTTACAATAAATTATTCTTATGTATTTTTAAATGTTAAGTAAACATTTTTAAAACATATATGCATGAAATTCAGTTTTTATAATTAGTGACTATTTTATAAATTATTTTAATTAATTTATCTTGGGTATTTAACAAATAGTTCTATTCTATTTCAATTATAACCTATATTAACCAGCCCAAATGCCTAACTAAACTATCACAATACACCCATGCCCAAAACCTACCCCTACCCGACCCAATTCTTGCTCAAATCCTGGTCGTTGATCATTTTTTATCAACGACCCAGATTAATTCTTTCCTAATTTAATCTAAATGACCCCCCCCCCCCCAAACCCTTCACTCTCGTCTCACACTCCGCTGTCACCCTTCGCTCTCTTCTCAGAATCCTCTCTGTCCTAGCCCTAATTTTCCCTCGTCGTTGCTTGCCTACCGTCAATTATGGTGGATTATCACCATCCTCCAGCCTTAATGACTCTCCTACGCCGGGATTTGTCTATCTTTGAGGTCCTCAAGGGACCAGGGTCAGTCCACTCCCATCTTTAGCTTATTCTCACCTGTCTCAGGCCGCCATGGCTCGATTCCAGTAAGATCTTTCTATTTTTTGGCTAAACCTATGGTTTCTAGGCCAGTGTTTTCATCTCTGGGTTATTTCCTTGAAACCCTAATCTCGTCTCTTAAACTCTTTAGATCTCTACATATCTGAGAAGGATCGAACTTTTTTCATTTGTTTTTATGAGAAACCTTCTGGTTTTCAAAGAGTCTTTTCATTTTTCCTAACTAGGGTTTCTGAAAATCTTTCTTCAAAAATGATTTCTGATTTTTTAAAGTGCTTATTCTCTGATTCTTATGAGTTTAATCGATTATGTCGAGTTTCTTCTCAATCCTAACCAGTTATGTTGAAACCCCTAATTTTTTAGCACTATATTTGGATTCTGAGTCTGTCCTTGAGGTTTGTTCATTCGATTCAGCTATGTGTTTGATTATCATGAATAATGCTTCGTTTAATTAGAATATTTTGTGATTTTTACCCTAGTATGTCCTATTAGGGTTTTGGATCTGATTCCTCCTGTTTGTACTTGGTTTACTTGCTTATTCATGAAAAATCTATGCTATTTCCCTTAAAGTCAGTACTATTTCGATTCTTTGAATCTCTGATTCACTGTGCTACGTTAATTTCTAGTTATTTTACCTATTTTTTATAGAATTAAATTATTTCTTACCTTATTCTGTGATTGACCGTGTTATTTATTAACTCTTACTACTTATTTCCTTAATTGAACATTTGTGTACCTACCCCTAATTACCTACTCTATACTTCAGTTTGTTTGATGTCTTTCCTTAATTAGCTACCTTCTCCTTACCGTTGGTAAATTACTCCCTTAATTAAGGGAGGAATTTACTAGTTTTACTCTTAATTAATTCTGTGGCTCTTCAATTACTGAACAATTTGATTATTTACCTTTTTTGCCTGGCTCTCAACTATTATATATACTCCCTTCTATTCTCACTACACATACGGACACTAGTTCAAAAACTCTCTCTTACACTTAAGTTGTCTACTCTTTCTTGTTACTTGCTACTTCTATTGAACTAGCCGGCTGTAAGCCAAGGCTAGTTATTGCATTACACTGCTCTACATTTTGTGTCTACTCTCCTTAACTGGTATGTTTTGATTCAATTCAAGTTCCAAACCCTATGTGTTCTGTTACTGCTGTAGTTCACTGATTCCCAGTTCTGTTCTTGTTTACTATTTGGATTTTCAATATGTAACTAGCATGTTTAAATCACTGTATGTATGAGTTCTGTACTAATTCAACTTATAATCATCATGTCTATGAATCTGCCTATTACCTCTGTAGCATATCCCAACCTGACTTTACTCCATGTATGTAGGTTTGATTGTTTGTCTGTTTGTTTACTCAGTTTCTGATATTAACCTGCTTTGCTAAGTCATTTACTATCCGTAAATAATGTTGATTCTATTTTTAACTCTGTTTAGTACAACCGGGTTCTCAACTGTCTATTCTGAAATCCATGGCCTATGTCTGTATTATTAGCTATTCCTTAATCCCATAAACTCCTAAAAAAGCTTTTGTGCTTCTATTTGTTATGTGTTTCACTATGTGTGTTGTATATGTTCCCAACCCCCAAATATCCCTGTGTGAATCATGTTGTTAAGTGATGTGGAATCCGTTTGCTCTGAGTTAATCTGCTTGTTTGTTTGATTCTTCAAATGTTTACACTGTTTTTTTGTTCAAACTATTTTATTACTAATCAGTTCCTTTTCAAACTCCTTCACTTCTTGAATCAATTCAATATTGTTTATCTTGTGAAAACCCCTTTTCAAATTATGTCAAGCACTCTCACTCTACTCTTAAGTCCCTAGGTTCTTCCCCTCCAGAGTGTAACCGCCTTCGGATCCCTTCGAGATCCCTCTGAACTCCGGCACACTAGGGCGGGCCCTTCCACATTGCATTTACTCGGTTCTTATTATGAAAGTCTAGGTGTGAGCACTGCCTGGGATTCTTGAGGTCCTTAGGGAACTCTGACACAACTGGACGTGAAATTGGTTCTGAAATCCTTGGCATTTGAGACAGCTGAAGGCCTGGTATCCTCAGGTCGTACTTGGGCCTACTTCAGGCTCCCTACAATTTAACTTCTTTCCTTTTTACTTATGTAATTCATTCAACCATTGGTCTGTAATAATTATTTGTAAACAGATACTGGGGTAGCTAGTGAAAATAGGGAGGGTAGTTGTATGATCATGTTGATATTATTGGGTAGAAAGCATGCTTTAGGCTTTACATTCTGTGTATTTTCATTAGACTCGATATCCTAGAACCAATGTGTTCATCCAAATCATGTTAAATATTGCATTAGATACCCTATTCCTAGGACTTCATATTTACTGCTTCAACATATCACATGTCATTAATGCATGTTTTCTTAACGTTGCATCGGCTCACCATTTAGAGATCTTGTTCCTAGGTCAATAAATAAACTGGACATAAAGCTGTCATTCTTGTGTGCATTTAGATATCATGCTCTAGGATTCTGTTTGCATTTGTTTGAATACGCCTAGTTTAACTAACTGATCCATGAAAAGGTATAAAACAGTCTCACATATAATTGTCATAGAACTGGTACAAATTCCCTTTTCAAGTCTTCGTCACTTAGAGCAGCATGTTGTAGGTTAAAACAACTTCCAAACTGTTAAACATCTCCTGTAATTGTGATCGCATACAGTCCCATGGCTAGGAAAGCCTTAGGTAATTAATTTCTATAAAATTGGAAACTGCTTTGATTGTGTTTAATTCTTAAAGGCTAACAGGTTAAAAATCAGTAGGTAAACTGATTAGGTGTTACATCCGGCATTTTTGTGCGTTAAATTCGTCGTAAGTTAATCGACGTAAGTTCGGGAATAAGATTATTTTGGAATTATAAGTACTATGTTATTTCAGACAAGCATGAGTAAATTCGTGAAGTTGAGAGGCTAAGCAAGTCGAAGAAAATAAATTTCGTCGAGGTTTGTTATTTTAGGATAAAACGCCCCGAGCTAAACTAACCGGTATTTATGGATTAGTACCATACAAGGTACCCCATGTCCATGATAGTAAGGTGTATAAGGTGTGTTAAAAGTGAGTAGTATTTTAAGTAATTTGAGATAATTCTTAATCATGTGGATAATTGGGTAATTATGGATTTTTAAGTGGGAGATTAACTTGTAAATTGAATTTGTGGATAATTAATTATGTGACATTTTGGATAATCATTAGGGGACACTACTTCCACGTGGGATGTCCAAATCTTGGCAGCAAATTGCCAACAATAACTTGCCTAAGCATGTAGTGTCATTACTTAAATCCATATCTCAATTTCGGGTGGAAAAATGCAATTAAAAAAATCCTTTCTTAATTCACAAAGTAAGAAAGTCTTATGACTTTTTAGATTAGAGCAAGCATACGGATGAAATTCAACAAAAGGCATACACAATAGTATGATCAAATTCAAAGAAAAGATTCAGCAACTTATTCAAAATATTAGCAACGTGAGTTTTCTACAAAAATCATACGAGACTACTTAATGTTATAGCAACGAGATTTTGTGATTCTAAGAGAGTACGGTGCAACCTTTTTCAAGAATATCATACAAATTTTCCCTACTCCAGGTATGTTAAGGCTAAGTTCTTCCTTCATTTTGCATGATCCCATAATTATACGAGTTTGATAACGAGGCATAAAGAAAAATTCATGTCCCAAAAATTACATATATTTTCCTAGTCTCGCAAGTTACAGTATTCTCCTTATCGAGACTTCATATTCAATTGAGTATTTTTCTTCTTCCAGTCAACAGAGCAGAGAGCCTATATATGCAGTATTACATTATTTTCATTACCATCGAGCTATAATCGATGGGCAGGCCCCTATTGTGCAACCTCTTATCAAATGGTAAGTTATATACCGAGCCTACTGTGGTCGAGCGCCTATGAGAGAGCCTAGTTGATCGAGATACAGAGCCTAGTATGGCCGAGCGCCTATGAGCGAGCCTACTACGGCAGAGCAGTTTTATATATATATATATATATATATATATACATACATACATATATACATATATATACCGAGCCTTATAGGGACGGACAACTATTTTAATTATTATATTGAGAGAATTGAGTCAGTATCAGCAGGTGAGCATATCTTCAGATTATCTTTGACTTCAAGGTACTTTCAGTTGTTATATTATCAGTTCAGTTTCAGCTCTCAGTATATTTCCTTACATACTCAGTACATTATTCGTATTGACGTCCTTTTGTTGGGGACACTGACATTCATGCCTGCAAGTATAGATAATCAGATTGACGAGCCCTCATAGTATACGAGGTTTGCATTCAGTGAAGGATCATAAAACTCCACCTCATTTGGAGTGCAGCAAAGTCTATGAGTAATTGTGTCAGAGTTTTGCTATAGACGTATGGGTAAGCCGGTGCCCTGTCCTGTTTGATGTTAAATAATCTTAGATGCTTTGTAGACAGAGGTTCATTATGTACAGTATGTCAGAGGCCTTGACGGATCATATGTATTCATGTTTTAAGAACGATATTTTATTGATATAGTGTTCGCCCACTTACTGTTAAGCACTACGAATCGTTGCCATGTTGGCCCATGATAGTTACATAGGGAATGTGTCCAGCTAACTCGACCTATGTATGTTCTAGCTTTGGTCGAACGATCATGAGTTACAGAGTGGTTCGCTCGGGCCAGCACGACACTGGGTGCCAGCCACGCCTCCCCAGGTTCGGGGCGTGACAAAGTGGTACCAGAGCGGGTCGTGTCCTAGGAAGTCTACAAAGCCGTGCCTAGTAGAGTCTCACTTATGGGTGTGTTGCGCGCCACACTTATAATTGAGAGGCTATGGGGCATTTAGGAAATGTTACCTTTCTTTTGTTTCCAAATTGTGTCATAGAGATGAGTCGTAAGAAGTATGTATGAAGCTTTCGCCAGATTTTATATTCACCAGATGTGCAGGTATCACAGTAGAGCTTTAAGGCTTAATTTCTACCTATGTGGATGGATAGTTATGAAAGAAGTAGAAGATACAATGCGAGATTAAAAAGTAAGTAAGGTAAAGGTGAAGAAGATACGAGATACTCAAGTAGAAAAGGTTAAGAATAGCCGAGATTTCAGATATAGTTTTGATTTTAGTTTAGTTTACAGATGAGACCGTATGAATGTTACGGGAATAAAAGAGAGTGCCACTGGGAAGACAGTCAAAATATCAGTTTAGAAGCAACCCAACAAGCACAAGGGCATAAAGGTAAGCAACTATGGATAATTATAGGAAAGGGAGGACATCACAAAGTCCCTAATAAGCTCACACCTTTACAAGAATCAATGGTTCTCCTAAGTACTACAACGAAAGATTAGCTGAGGAAATAAGGAAGAAGGCTTCAACCTAAGCACAATGACCTAAAGAGGAAATGGTCATGTAACAACAGTCTCACAACAACATTGTAAGCACTCCAAAGGAAAGTGGCACTTATTGTAGCTAATGAACGAGAAGTAAAATTAAAAATAATATTGTCACGACCCTAATCCTAAGCCGGACGTGATGGCGCCTATCATGGAACTAGGCTAGACAGCCATTTCATAACTGCCCTCATATACTCGACGCTTGGCCTAACACATATATATTGCTGCGGCATGCAGCCCGATCCATAGCCATCCTCACATACTCGGCTCTCAGCCTGACTCGGTCACCCTCACAAGCCACTTAAGCAATTCATCTCAACTCACGGGTCTCAGCCCAAAATAATTTTCAGACTTTTCGAAGCAGTGTGATAATAGTGAAAATTACAACAAGTCTAAAACATGACTGAATTCACAATTGTTCTATCAGGATAGTGTAAAAATAGTGTAAAAGTACCTTTAAGGGTCCAAACAGGTCGGCACAAGGCCCCAATCATGGCTCACAGCCCATATACAAGTATAAATTTCTAAAATACAGGATATCATAAAGTTTCAAATCGAATACGCGGCTTAATAGTCGCTACGGGATGGACCAAGTCACAATCCCTATCGATGCACGCCCCCAAGCTCGTCACTTAGTATGTGCGTAACCTTATTTACCACAACAATATCAAATACCGGGGTGTCTTACCCTCAGGTTTAGAGTTGCAATCGTTACTTACCTCAAAACAGCACAAAAGCTACTCCGCGATGCTCTTATCCCTCCAATTGGCTCCCAAAAACTCTGAATCTAACCAAAACCAGATTAACGTCATCAATATATGCTAACGGAATAAAACCCAATCGAAAGATATAAATTTTTAACACAATTCTCAAAATTTTCCAAATCCGCCCCCTTAGGCCCACGTCTCGGAATCCGATAAAAATTACATCACAAGAATCCTTATCTTCCTACGAGTCCGTACATACCAAGAACATCAAAAAATCGGACCATAATTGCCAATTCAATTCACCAAAAGAATTGCCAAATTCTTCCTCCCATTTTTCCCAAATTTTCTACTTAATTCCTCAAATTGCATGTTGAAAATAAAGACAAATTCGTGAAATTGAACCAAAAATTATTGAAGAACACTTACCACAAGGATCCCACTGAAAATATCGTCCAAAATCTCCTGCACCCGAGCTCTCAAATGGCAAAATGAGTTATGGCCAAGAACCCCCGAAATTAGAACTTAAACTCTCTGCCCAGACTTTTACCCTATACGATCGCGGAAGAAGGCACGCGATCGCCAAGAAAAAAATGCTGCCCAGCCAAACTAACCATATGCGATCGAAGAAACACTTATGCGATCGCGAAGAACCACTTCTCACAACTATGCGATCGCGACCAGCTCTATGCGATCGCATAGATCAATTTCATCACCTCACTGCCACACGAGCCCACACTGTGCGATCGCAACAAGCCTCACGCGACCGCATTATTTTGCCTCCTCCCACTACGCGATCACGGACCATACAATGCGATCGCATAACACAATTTTTGCTGCCTCACCAACAAACCTATGCGATCAAAGCCTCACCATTGTGATCGCATACAAGGAAACCAGACCGAGAAAATACAGTAGCTACAACAGTCCTTTTAAGGCCAAACACATTCCGTTAACCACCCGAAACACACCCGAGGCCCCAGGACCTCAACCAATTCTACCAACACGCCCCATAACATCATTCAAACTTAGGCGAGCCTTCAAAACACAAAAACCAACGTAAAAACACCAAAATTATATCGAATTCAAGCCTATGAACTTTGAAACTTCTAAATTCCGCCAATAATGCCGAAACCATCCATCCGATTGACCTGAAAATTTGCACACATGTCCAAAATGAGATTACGAGCCTGCTCCAACTTTCGAGTTTCCATTATGACCTCTATAGCCTATTTTTCATTGCCGACTGGAAATCGCCAAAAACTAATTTTCACCAATTCAAGCCTAATTCTACACCGGACATCAAAACCACATTCCGAACACACTCCTATGTGCCAAATCACCCAACGAAACTATCTGAACCATAAAATCCACAATTCGAGGTCATTTACCAATAAGTCAACTTCTGGTTGACTTTTCCACTATTGAACTAAGATAAGAGACTAAGTGTCTCATTTCTCTCCAAAAATCGCTCCGAACCCGAGCCAACCAATCTAACACAACGTAATGAAGCTGAACCACATGAAATGAAGCGGAAACGGGGAAAATAGGGCTAAACTCTCGAAACGACCGGCCGGTTCGTTACATCCTCCCTCATTTAAACCTACGTTCGTCCTCGAACGTGCCAAGAGTTGTTCTCCCACACCATCGAACTGCCGCATAGCCTACCATGCACATACTCGGGGTGATCCCACGTCACCCTATCCCATATAGGTCCAATAGCACAATACAGTTGAAATTTTGAAATCCAACCTGACCCATAAATCTTAGAACAAAATTTCCACTTTTGAAGTAATATACAAGATCAAAATTCCACAACTATAGACTGAACAAGTCTGAACATGCTGGATCAAGCCATATACGCACCCCAGATGAAATCACATAATACACCACATGACTCAAACACTTATAGCGATAACTCTTAACCACAATAACTGCTCAGAACAACTCCATACCGGTACATAACCTTTTATCAAGAAATGCCCCGCTCTAACACTTTCAAATACTGTCGATGATGAAAGAAACATGTAGAAACTAACAACCATTCGTCCGGTCAGTCAGACATGAAGCTCCCCCTTCCCAAACAAAAAATATAGCAGATTCCTAAGCTGACTCCCCATATTTATCCTTCCAACTGTGCTGTAGACACTTCTGAAAATATTCATTCTAGGTCCAATGACCTCTTCTCATCCAACACGACCACTCTGATGACATGATCCATCGATAAAATTCAAAGCCATAACCTGTGCAACTCGTGCACTCAATAGCAACATCCCAAAGTAATCAAATTATATGAAAGATTCACACGGGAGGATTATCCCGCCATCAACAATTACCATCACAAAATCATCCTAAAATCCTGGCACACATCGCAAAAATTGATACACACGAATCCAATACCAAAGGTCATACCCCTGTATAATCTCTGCTACACTGCGCGATCTCATCCAAACGCTGGTCCACATGAAATACTACAAGCCACCTTGCCCAAAATCAATAACCGTTCAAAATTCGACATCAAGTACTCAAAGTGAATTGCCATAACCATGGAGAAACCGGACGATACCATGCCATACAGATCAGAAAATGCATAATCAATACGCCTCAATCTCGTAATACCCAGTTACTTACCTTACTCAAACCTAGCTATAGAGCCCAATAAGAACATCACCACATGTGCATATCGCCAACAATCACCATTCCCCGCAACGCTAAAAGGTAACTCATAGATCATTCCAGAACATGAATTAATCAATCACAATCAAATGGTACATTCCTCAACAATAGAAATTCGGAGTCAGCAATTCCGACGAATTGCAGAACACACATTCATACGGGCCTACCAATAACCATGAATCGACTCTGGTCACCACAACAGATAGATAAATTACCGAAAGGTTCAAGATGGCTGAATCATGGTACATACCAACATCCGACTAGCTTTGCTCGCATCTTCACAGTTCACTACCACAAAATAACCTGTTTATGAGAACTCTCAGTCTCGAAGTCCATGAAGGGCACGACTTACTATATCAGATCTCAATTCCACCGCTTGTATATATAGCATATCCCTAATACTCAATCATTCAATAGAACCCATTTACCCAATAGAGTAAACTACCACTGTATCGAAGAATTTCCATTACTCGAGTCATTCCCAGACTCCACCTCTGCACGTCATAACTGATCTACCAATATACCTCGAACTGAAACCAATACGGCACATAATCGTGCAATCAATGTATCATTAACAGACTCCCCCACTTGGCTCAAAGGCAATGATCAAGACAAACAATAACTCACAATGCCCATAATAACACAACCCTTCCAACCGCTCAAGTCATCTGCATATCTCGCATTCACCATTATAATAGTCATGCCAACTTCCACAAGCGATCTAAACTCTATTTCAACATATATCATTTACTGGTAGAAGAGAACTTACTACCAAACAACATAAGGATCACACACCCCAGGACAACCCGAAGGAGACACCCCTGCCGGCTTAGCCTTAAATTGATATCTCTCTCTACACTTCCGAAGATCATAACTATCACGCAATCACTACATCCTCCTGCATCTAAACACGAACAACGCCTACCCTCGAGGCATTACAATATGAGGTATAAGAACCCGACGTTGATGGTAGAACTAACACTTCAAAAATTTTGCATACAATCTCTTCTCCCTCAAGGTCTGAAGCATAACTCTCAAATACTGCTCATGATCCTCCCGAGATTGGAAATACACCAAGATGTCGTCAATAAACACGATGACGAAAGAATCCATATAAGGCCAGAATACACGGTGCATCAAGTGCATAAAGGCTGCTGGGACATTGGTCAGCCCTAGTGGTATAACCAGAAACTCATAATGACCATATCTAGTCCTGAAAGCAGTCTTCGGAAGGTCTGGCCCCCGAATCTTTAACTGATGATAGCCGGAACGCAAGTCAATCTTGGAAAATACCTGGCACCCTGCAACTGATCACACAAGTCATCTATATGAGGCAAGGGATATTGATTCTTCACTGTAACCCTGTTCAGCTGCCGCTAATCAATACACATGCGCATAGAACCATCCTTCTTCTTCAAAAACAACACAGGTGCACCCCAAGGTGACACACTAGGCCGAATGAACCCCTTATCTAGGAGTTCCTGAAGTTGCTCCTTTAATTCCTTTGGCTCCGCTGGTGCCATACGATAAGGTGGAATAGAAATAGGCTGAGTGTCTGGCACCAGATCACTACTAAAATCAATGTCCCTGTCAGGTGGCATGCCTGGCAGGTCTGCAGGAAACACGTCCGGAAAGTCACAGACCATAGGAACTGAATCAATAGCGCGAGTCTCACCACTGACATCCCTCACAAAATCCAGATAGGATAAACACCCCTTCTCAACCATACACTCAGCCTTCATGTAGGAAATTACCCTGCTAGGAACAAAATAAGAAGAATCTCTCCACTCAACCCTCGGACAACCTGGCATAGCCAAGGTCACGGTCTTAGCGTGACAATCAAGAACGACATGACACAGAGACAATCAGTCCATGCCCAATATCACATCAAAATTGACCATGCTGAGTAACAGTAGGTCCACTTGGGTATCCAGAACCCCAATAGATATCACACACGACCAATACACACGGTCCACAATAACAGTATCAGCCACCGGAGTCGACACATGAACAGATGTAGCTGAAGACTCACGGGGCATATCCAGAAAATGGGCAAAAATATGATGAAACATAGGAATATGCAACCCCTGGCTACGCGTATACGCCAGGATGCCATCAATGAATACAATAACAAAGGAGTGTTGATACTGCTAGAATACACCGTTAATTAGATACACGAACTCTACTGGGGCAATGATTGGCGCAAAAGACATCACCAGGAACTCATAACTCAACAGAAAGATCCAATTAGATCCACAACTAAACAACACAAGAAGTCTTCTAATACACTCACAACTCGAAGCCATATACCAAATCGAGACAGAAATCAACACTCCACAGTCCTTGCCACATTCCCAGCCACTCCTTTTGTCACAAATCAGAGTCTGAACACATTTAATCATCAAATCACACTCACCACATAGGAATCCAGACACAAAGTCCCGTCAATAAGGACATCAACGGACATATAAGTCCCCAAATACATGTGCCCACACACGAAATCTCAGCACTCAAGCCACAGAATGAATCCGGCATCAAGTCCTCTAGACTGGCCCATTACCAACACACCAAAATCACATCTCATCCATGGAAGTCACAAGTCGTCGATGCACAACTGATACCAAGCGCTCTCATGCGCGTTCAAATACATGGAAGGAATTCGAGAGTTACGTTCTTGGCTGAATAAAATGAATTCACACGACAAGAATTCAAGAATATGGGATTTTCCTAAGGGTCCTGCAGCCTCTCGAAGATAAGTACAGACGACTTTGTACCGATCTGCAAGACTCTACTAAGCCTGCTCATGATTATTGAGTCCTATGTAACCTAGCGCTCTGATACCAACTTGTCACGACCCCAATCCTAAGCCGACCGTGATGGCGCCTATCATGCAACTAGGCTAGCCAAACATTTCAGATTATCAATATATCCCATAATTTCCCCAAAATATAGAATATTTTAAAAATATCAGAAAGAGATAAAACTAATACACACTTCCCCAAAACCTGGAGTCAACTGTCATGAGCATCTAAGAAGTGATACAGTCTAATACAAATCCTCCACTACAACAAGTCTGAGAAGTAAAGTACAAATGATAAAATAGGAAGGAGAAAGAGTAGTGTTGCAGACCTCAAGCAGCTACCGCACAATCTCTGAACAATGCTCCAAATGGGGTAGCTCAACTATCGCTCTGCCCCTGTATCTGAATCTGCACACAACGTGCAGGGAGTAACGTGAGTACGCCAACTCAGTAAGTAACCAAAGTATCTAAAAACATTAGTGTAGTAATGAGCATTTATAAATCATGAAAATCCGTATAATAAGTGACTGTGGAAATAAGTAAATCAAGTCAAGAATTTACATCTCCGAGTATTTCATAAAACTCTAGTTTCCATTTAAAACTCTCGTATAAAACATTTATCCAACATTTATCATCAGAGGCTCAGTGTGAAGAAGAGTGAAAAATAGTAGTTTCATAAAATATAAGCCCCTCGGGCACGGTATCACTCAGAATAAAGCCTCTCGGGAAAGCCTCTCAGTCACTCGTGACTCTACTCTCATAAGTCAATGCTCACATTCAACACTCTCACTCATCAAGTACCATATAACAATTGTTGCGGCGTGCATCCTGCTCCCATACGTGTGTATATATATATTGTCGCGGCGCGCAGCTCGATCCATATATAATGTATATTGCTGCGGCGTGCAGCCCGATCCATATAACATACGCTGCGGCGTGCAACCCGATCCATATAATAGTCGATTGTGCTTACTAGTGGTGTACAGACTCCTGGAGGGGCTCCTTCAGCCCAAGCACTATATTGTTGTGGCGTGCAGCCCGATCCATATAACATACGCTGCGGCGTGCAACCCGATCCATATAATAGTCGATTGTGCTTACTAGTGGTGTACAGACTCCTGGAGGGGCTCCTTCAGCCCAAGCACTATATTGTTGTGGCGTGCAGCCCGATCTAATATATATATATATATATATATATATATATATA
>ML355047.1:4134-126036 GCA_005239505.1 Nicotiana paniculata
CTCTATCTCTAGTAGATACATAATAAATAGGAATAGTTAATCAAGGGCCCTTTCAATCAACTATAATAAGAACGTAGTTGAACAAAAAGAGATTAATCAACCAAAATATATTAATATCACAATGAATTCATCCCCAACGGGTTCTACCAAAACCCTAGACTAAAGAATTTAGCTACTCATGTTATTGAGAATCAAAACTAAAATAAATTGCATAATTGAAATACAAAGTAATGAATACTAGATGTAGAAATCAATGTTTGTCACTTCTATGGTGTTTTCTTGTTGAATCCCTCGAAATCCTTCCGAATCTTCTCCGTCTGTTTTAAGTTGTGTTGTTTGGTGTCTATTTATATGTTTATGGTGAACCCTAACCATGTGGGAGACTTCTATTTCAACCGGGAAACACTTAACTCGTCAAAACTCAGATTTGGCCGAAACTGGGGACCCCGGGCGTTTGGGCTCTAACGCACCGCTAAGGCCTGGGCAGGCCTTGCATTTGGGCCCTAACGCCCCCCTAACGCCAGGGGCTGCCTGGACTTATGGGGTAAACGCCCCCCTAACGCCAGGTAGGGTCAGGCTTTAGGGGGTAAACGCCCGGCCATCGCCCGGGTGTCTCCTTTTGCGTATTTTCGACGTATTTGCATCCCTTTAGCTCCGTTTCCATCTCCAATTCACCTAAACATGAGATAAATTCCATTAAGCACATAAAAAGTGTATTATCATTAACGCACCTCAAATGTAAGGTATATTACATATTAAACTATGCATTCTAGCCTCGCATCAGTACTTCTCATGCATTGCATTCAGTTATACATGTACGTTAACCCATGACAAAATGACATTATATACGCATATATATATATATATATGTGTGTGTGTGTGTATATATATATATATATATGGGATATGGGAAAAGATACGGCGTTATATAAGCACCACCACTTTGCCCACAGTGACCGAGATGATATGATGGGATGCCCTTAGAGGCTTGATGATGTCATGAATGCATATATCCATGCATGGTATGAAACTTATATGCATATGCATGACATTATAAGTATTAAGTGATTCCCAGAGTTGTTCAGACTTACATGTTGAGGTTTTTATGCCATGTTTCTCTCATGTCTATTGTTTACTGATTTTCATTCCTTATATACTAGGAACTTCTATTGTACTAACGTCCTTTTTTCTTGGGGACGCTGCGTTTCATGCCCGTAGGTCCCGATAGACATATTGAGAGTCCTCCAAGTAGGATATCAGCTCAGCGGAAGTTGTTGGTGCGCTCCATTTGCTCCGGAGTTGCTTATGTGGTCAGCATGATTAGGACGTGTATTGATTAGTAAGGAGGGGACCTGTCCTCACCTTTTTGACATTTATGTACTCTTAGAGGCTTGTGTATGTCGTGTACGTAAAATATTGTACGACCTTGTCGGCCTACGTTCAGTGTACAATGATCATTTTGGTCTTATAAGCTAGTATGTCATGTGTATAAGTTTGTATTCCCTCATGTTTTACTTCGGTTCACTTACCTATGATAGAATTACACGAAAGATAGATTACGCTGGTACTCAGTTGAGTGAGGTACCTGGTGCCCGTCGTGACCTATCGGTTTGGGTCGTGACAGAAGTGGTATTAGAGCAGTTCTGTCATAGGGAGACTACAAAGTGTGTCTAGTAGAGTCTTGTTTATGGGTGTGTCGTGCACCACACTTATAAGCAAGAGGCTACAGGGCATTTAGGAATTTCACTGTTTCTTCTTACTCTAGATCGTGTGGTAGAGCTCTGTTTTAAGAACTCAATTTCCTAAACCCTATCTTATTCATAATATGACGATGTCTACATCTAGAAAGATGGTTGGTAAGGGATTGAATGTGGTTGTGGAAGAGTTGAGTAAGAGGAATTGATTTTTTATGATACTTATGATGATTAAATGTAAGGCCTTCCGTATATCATGTGTGTACTAAGACGTGTAAGTCTTTTGATAAGGAGCCTTAAGGTAGGAATATCTATCAACCCCTGTGGTGAAAGTCAATGGGAGATTCAAAAGATAGATTCAAGTTTTAACAAGTAAGAGAAGCAAGATGAACAAGGGTATGAGGCGTTCAGTTAATGAAGATTATCTGCATTTACAATTCAGGCAGAGGAATATAAGCCTTTTGAGTTACCTTCAACAATAACAGAGGTATGTACAATTGGTCACACCTATCTCAATTCTGCTCCCTGGGAGCCAACAAATATAGTTTACGAGAAGGATGGGATATCCGGATCCAGCCTTTGGATGGATTGTTTACGTTAGTTGACATTTCTGAAGGATATTGCTAATGTGCTATTAGATCTCCTTGTGAGACACCAAGATGGTGCACTCGAGAATAGTATAGCTAGATATGAATACTAGAATGTTCAAGAAAAGAAATTTCAAAGATAGGCACTAGAAGCCTGGAAGGGATAAATATTACCTTAGTGTGGCTCCCGTCCTTATTAAATAAAGAACGTTAGGCAACACAAAAAGCCAGTAGGTGGAGCAAGGGGAGCTAGAAGCAAAAAAATGTCTTGTTTTAATTTTCCAAAAAGGGGATAGACATAAATATTAGTGTTAAATAAGAAGAGAGTTAATGAAGTATTATGAGTAAGATGTGATACATGGATTACAATGGTAGATCAAAAAGATTACATTATTACAGAGTCTATAGTCAAGTGAAGGAAAAGACGAGAGGTGACATGCCTTGAGACAACTAAAGAATATAGGTCATAAAGTCATATCCTCATTTCGAGAAATAAGCTCGTGACTCCAAGGCGGAATATGGAGTGATGTGGCACTAAGTCAGAATTAAGTTGTTCTAGTAACTATGGAATGGTAAAGGAAGAATGCGATAAAAATGAGAAAGGAAGGAGATTGCACTTATTCAAATCCTACTAATATGCTACGATTCTAGAACATTATGCAAAAACGACGTCAAGGAGAAGAAGTAAGGGTTCCTGCCCGAGATGTTATTGCGACATAAGGAGCTAGTGTGAGGTAAGTTAAGAAAAATAAATAACCCAAGAGAGATCACACGGAATATAGATATGAGAATAGGCCAACGAGTAGTTAGTAGTTGATTCAGGAAGAGCCTAGCTATGGCTAGACAAGAGGATACAGACAAATCAATAGATCATGCAAGATAAACAGAATGAACCCAAGCATGGGGAATTTGGTCTCGCAGTTATGACATCATAACCTTGAGAAATAGTCAGATAAGAGTTGGGGTAGTTAAAGATACCGTATGAGTGTTATGGAAATAAAAGAGAGTCACACTGGGAAGACAGTCAAAACTTCAGTTCAGAAAGCAATTGTGCGAGCACATGAGTGTGGAGGTAAGTAACTAAGGACAAGTATAGGTGAGTACGAACATCAAAAATTATGTCGGGTAAGAAATATAACAATCTTGTAACTTTACAAGAGCCAGAAGGTCTTCCTAAGTACTATAATGAAAGACTAGATGGAGAGGTAAGGAAGAAGGCTTCAACCTAAGCTCGGTGACCTAAAGAGGGAATGGTCTTATAACAACAGTCTCACAACAACATTGTATGCACTTCATAAGAAAGTGGCACCTGCTGTGGCTAATGAACGGGAAGTAAAATCAGGAGTGATATTCAAGACCATATGAGTTGTATGGAATTCCAATATGTGTGGTCACTAAGGTAAGCTAAGTATGCATGCAACAAGGGGGCAGTAAGACCAGGAAAAGTAAATGCTTACATTTAAAGAAAGTTGAGAAGGAACGAAAAGAATTATTTGGTTAATGATCCGGAGATAGTTACATTATGAACGCATTTAAGAGTTCAGAGTTTTATACATGCAGCATATACGTTGACAATTATACAACCGTAGAAGATTCTGGTATAAATTAAAAGAAAGAATTGAGCCCAGGTCATATACAGAGGATTGAATTGTTAAAGGGTTGTATCATGGATATTCCATAGCGTCCAAAAAGGCTAAAGTAATAACTAAATGCCATGAGCCGCAGATCGGAAGATAGCTTAAGCCTACATAAAGGCTGATCAGAAGGAAGAGGAAACTAAAGAGTTACATCAACCAAGTAAATCAGGAGTATGATTATTGGCCCTAGACAATTATGGAAATCATGATTGAGAACATTGTAGGATCATCCTTAATATTAGAGGCACAAGAGAGATAGTACAACAAAACCACCATATTCTATAATGGCCCTACGATAGAGCCAGTTAGAAGAAAACCACCCTCATAAAAAAAAGTCAGTTTGGAGCTACCATCATATTGTGTATGCACCAGAGGTGCAAGTGTTATAAGAGAACTTCAAGTTGTAGATGTGTATTGTACCTATGTGGAATGGAGGTCATGAAAGACATAGAAGATATGATGTGAGACTTTAATATAAGTAAGGTAAAGGTGGACAACGTACGAGATACTCAAATGTAGAAGGTTGTGAATAGTCCTTACTTCGGATAGAAGGCTAGAAGTGTGGGGATTCAATATCCGGGAATTATAGTGGCGTCGTCAGTGGCATGACTTCTAGCCCATGGTTTATAGGTATTGAGAAGCCTGATTGAGAGAGTAATGAAGAGTTAGAGATGATGTGATGTCTCACTAGATGTTCCAGAATAACATAAGGAAATCTATGGTGTAAGCAAGTTGAAGGAAGGTTGCGAATAGTATAAATAGATAAGTATAGTTCGCAAGCTAAAGTATAGTAAAGCGACAAGGTTTTATTAAAGGAGTAAGGATGATAAAGGGCGAGTGAGAAGGTGATGAGAATGGATAAGTCCTTGAGATTAAGCCCATGAAAACAAGATAACTAATGGTTTCTCTAAGTTATAGAAAGTTCAGTATAGCCTGAATGAACTCAAAAGAATCTAAGACTAATAGCATATAAAAGAAACGGAATGCTGCCCTGGTAGTGGAATGAGGGTGTGATTGTGATAGATAAATGGTGACGTTTGGGCCTTCGATTGAGTAATGACTTGAAGAGGATTTCATGAATTGTACAGGATTAAAACACCCATGTAAGGTGAGTCATATTTGGATGCTATAAAATACGGTTATGGAAGTATAGTATCTCCCCTAGGTGGATCAATCTAATTACTCCATATGTCCCCGATGAGACGTGAGCCCTAGCGGCAGTGTTACATAAGAGATAAAGTTATCAATTGTAGATGATAGATCAACATTAAAGTGAACCAAAAATGGATGGACAAAATTCACAAAGTATGAGGTGAGATTAGGCTGTCATTCTTAAGATGAACAGTAATGAGGAAACATAAAAGGACATAGATTTATACATATAGGATAAGCAACGATCGTAACCTGGAGTTTGATAGCAGACCTCAATAACGATAAATCGAGGTAAGAGTTATGGTATATTATGACCTACTTAGATGCAGTAAAGTCATGCAGATAGATAATCGGTCCTATAAAATAAGATATAACAATATTTGTAAGTTTGACAAAGTACCGAGCGGAGAACTTCAGTATACCTATAGTTTCCCAGAGCGACATACTGTCAAGCTCTACATATGTTTGCAAATTAAGGCTTAGAGATTGGCTAAACGCTGGAGGAAAAAGCAAAGAAGAATTGCATAGGTGCACTTACAAAGTTAGAGTCGTACATGCTGTATGATAAAAGTTAGCAATAGTTACAAGATTGGAATGATTCCGACCACGAGTCGCGGTGTGAGAAAGAGGCCTAAAGGGGGGATTGGGGAAAGCCCTGGCTTTTGGATTTATTCACAGAACAGTTGCCTATATGGCAAGTAGAATATTAAATTATTCACAAGAACTATAGGTTATGATAATGATAAGTGCATCTGTCAACATTCGAGGACGAATGTTCCAAAGGGATGAATGATGTTACACCCCATGTTTTTGTACGTGAAATGTTAAATCTCGTATTTTCATACATTACAGTTTCGTCGTAAGTTAATCGATGTAAGTTCGGGAATAATATTATTTTGAGATTATAAGAATTATGCTATTTCAAAACAAGTCATAAGTAAATTCACAAAGGCGTGAGGGTAAGCGAATAAAAAAAAGTTTCGTCGAGGTTTGATAATTTGGGGTAAAATACGGTCTAAGCTATAATACTCCATATTTATGGACTTGCGCCATACAAGGTACCACATGACCATAACAGTAAGGTGCATAAGATATGTTAAAAGTGAGTAGTATTTTCAGTAATTTGAGATAATTCTTAATTGTGTGGATAATTTGTTAATGGGAGAAATTAACAAGTTAATTAAGGATTAGTGGGAGATTAATTAAGATGTTGGATAAGGCCTAAAGGGTCCCAAACGTGTAATCAATATATGTTCCATTTGGTGACTCTTAAGTCACTTTGCAAGGTGGCATTTTGAGGATTTTTTGTGGCCAACTCATCACCTTAGTGGGGCCCACACACACTAAGGTAAAAGACATATAAAAAATCTAAAGAAAGGCATATCAATTCTTCATAGCAAGATATAGTGCTTCACCAAATTCACACAAGTGATGGAACGTGATTTTTGCTTCAACAAGAATTTATCCGGAGTTACACTACGAGGCTTCTTAGAAAAAAAGCAACGGAATTTCGCAATTCTAAGAGAGAACGGTTCAATCATTCCCAAGAATATCACGAAGATTTTACCCTACTTTCATCCGCCATTACATGTTGTCGCAATTGACATGTGTTGGAAGGATTGTCAAGAGAATCGGTTCAGGTATGTTAAGGCTATTCCTTCTTTCTTTTTGGCATGATCCATACGATACAAATGAAACAGGCAAATGCACAACTTTCATAAATGACTCTATTCATAGAAATGCCAGAGATGTTTATGTTCTTGATTCCCATATGTGTTATTATTCTATTCTCTGTTCATGGGTCTCGGAAAATACGTAAGTTCATAAAGTTTACTTCATGATATTAATCAGAGGCATAATGGTCTTATTCCGTATTGAGAAATTTTATTGACGTACTTCTCATGCATTGCATTCATTAACATTAACCCATGACCAGAAGGCATTATATGCATGTATATATGTATATATGTATGTAATATATATGGGATATGGGAAAAGGTTACGACGTTATACACGCACCACCACCTGATCAACTGGTATACATTGATGATTTGCCCACAGTGGTCGAGATGATATGATGGGATGCCCTCAGAGGCTTGGTGATGTTATGAACGCATATACCCATGCATGATATGACATTTATACACATATGCATGACATTATAAGTATTAAGTGATTCATAGAGTTATTCAGACATACATGTTGAGTCTTTTACGCCATGTTTTTCTCATGTCTATTGTTTACTGATTTTTATTCCTTACATACTCGGTACATCATTTGTACTAACGTCCCTTTTGTCGGGGGACACTGCATTTCATGCCCGAAGGTCCCGATAGACAAGTTGAGAGTACTCCAAGAAGGCTATCAGCTCAGCAGAAGGTGTTGGTGCGCTCCATTTGCTCCGGAGTTGCTTATGTGGTCAGTATGATTAGGACATGTATTGATTAGTAACATGGGGAACTGTTCTGACCTTTATGATATTTATGTACTCTTAGATGCTTGTAGACATATGTCATGTACGTAAAATATCTTACAGCCTTGTCGGCCTATGTTTTAGTGTACGAGTGATCATTTTTGTCTTATAGGCCAGTATGTCATGTGTATAAGTTTGTATTCTCTCATGCTTTACTTCAGTTCATTTACCTATGATAGAATGACATGAAAGATACATTACGTTGGTACTCGGTTGAATAAGGTACCAGAGTGCTCGTCACGGCCCATCGGTTTGGTTCGTGACACTGATAGGTGCACAAATATTTTGGCATACTCAAAAAAAATAACGAATTCCAATGGAATTTCGAGTGCGCCGACACCCTAAAAGAACTAAAAGCATACTTGTCCTCACCCCCACTGCTTGCTTGGGCGGAACCCAAAGAAGGCCTCCTCATTTACCTGGTTGTGTCCGACGTTGCAGTAAGTGCAGTCCTGGTCCGAGAAAATAAAGGTGCACAATCTTCAATCTACTATATTAGCAAGACTTTAGTCGATGCTGAAACGAGGTACCCCTGCCTCGAGAAGCTAGCCCTGGCCCTAGTCATAGCTTCACGAAAGACTAGACCATATTTCCAGTGCCACCCCATCTCGGTCGTCACGACTTTTCCTCTAAGGAGTATCCTGCACAAACCCGAGCTGTCGGGTAGGTTGGCCAAATGGGCCATAGAATTAAGCGAGCACGATATACCCAATCAGTCGCGAACGGCGATAAAGTCGCAACTACTTGACGACTTCGTCGCTGACTTCAGCGCAAAAATAATGCTCGGAGTCGAAAGGGAAGCCGCCATGTTATGCCCCATAGTATTACGTTAATGTTACGCTCCGCAGTATTATATTACGATGATGTTACGCTCTGCAGTATTTTATTACGGCGATGTCATACCATGTAGTATTGTACATTGAATTTGTCGTAAGATAATTGACATCAGTTCAAGGATAAGATTATTAGGAGATTATAAGCATTATGCTATTTTAAACAAGTCACGAGTAAATTCGTTAAGGTGAGAGGGTAAGAAAATCGAAGAAAATGAATTTCGTCAAAGTTTGACATTTTGAGATAAAATACGGTCCAAGCTACAATACCCCGTATTTATGAATTAGTGCCATACAAGGTACTACATGACCATGATAGTGAGATGTATACGGTATGTTAAAAGTGAGTAGTATTTTAATTAATTTGAGATAATTATTAATTATGCAGATAATTAGTTAATTATTAGATTAGTGGGAGATTAATTAAAAATCTTTGGATAAGTTAAATCCCCTAACATGGAAACCAATTAAAGACAAAGATAAGACTCTTGAATCATATAAAAACATGGAACCTTTAGAAGACTAAGTGGCTAAGTCATCAAATTAGTGGGGCCCACACCCACTAATACAAAAGAGCTTCTTTAATACACAAAATTGAGATGCTTACGTTCCATATCCAAAGTAATGATCTTTAGCAAGAAAATTTCATCCAAGAACCTATATGATTGTAACGTGAGAATTAATACAAGATCCTATTATGCATGAGATGCAATTCTAAGAAAGCACGGTACAATCTTTCTCAAGAATATCATACGGGATTTTTCCTACTTCGATCTGTTTTTCTGTGTTGTCGCAATTGACGTATGTTAGAGGGATTTTCAAGAGAATCGAAATGTTAAGCCTATCCCTTCTTTCCTTTTGGCATGATTTGTATGATACAAACGAAATGAGCAAATGCACAATTTCCATAAATGACTCTATTCATAGAAATACTAGAGGCTCCTATGTTCTTGATTCCCCATATGTCTTATTATTCTATCATCTGTTCGTGGGTCTTAGAAAATACGTAAGTGGATAAAGTTTACTTTATGATATTAATCAAAGGCATAATGGTCTTATGCCATTCCGAGAAATTTTATTGACGTACTTCTCATGCATTTCATTCATTTACATTGACCCATGACCAGATAACGTTATATATGCGTATATATGTATGTAATATGTATATGGGATATGGGAAAATGTTACGGCGTTATATACGCACCACCACCTGATCAGCTAGTATACGTTGATGATTTGCGCACAATGGTCAAGATGATATGATGGGATGTCGTAAGAGGCTTTATGATGTTATGAATGCAATACCCATGCATGGTATGACATTTATATGCGTATGCATGACATTATAAGTATTAAATGATTCACAGAGCTATTCATACTTACATGTCGAGTCTTTTATTCCATGTTTCTGTCATGTCTATTACTTACTGATTTTCCTTCCTTACATACTCGGTACATTATTTGTACTGACATTCCTTTTGCTTGGGGACGCTTTGTTTCATGCCCTCATGTCCCGTTAGACAGGTTGAGAGTCCTCCAAGTAGTCTATCAGCTCAGCGGAAGGTGTTGGTGTGCTCCATTTGCTCCGGAGTTTCTATTTGGTCAGTATGATTAGGATATGTGTTGATTAGTATGGTGGGGCTTTGTCCCGACCTTTATGATATTTATGTACTCTTAGAGGCTTGTAGACATATGTCATGTATATGAAAAATTATATGGACTTATCGGCCTATTTTCAGTGTACGAGGAGTAATTTTGGCCTTATAGGCCCGTATGTCACATGTATAAGTTATTATATCAGATTGGGTCGCCTTATATTGAGTATTCCCTTATATTTATTCTGGTTAGCCCATGACGGCCCGTTTGGCCAGTTTGCTAATGATAGTACGATTAGAAGGATATGTAGCATTGGAACTCGATTGACTAAGAAAGAATGTTAGGCAACCCAAAGAGTCAGTAGATGGAGTAAGGGGAACTAGAAGCAAAAGAATGTCTTGTTCGAATTTTTTGAATAAAGTGATAGACATAGATGTTAGCAAGAAATTATTAGAGAGTTAATGAATAATTATGAGTAAGATGTGATATATGGATGACAACGGTAGATCAAAAAGATGACAGTATTACAGATTCTATAAGTCAAGTGGAGGAAAAGATGAGAGCTGATAGGCCTTGAGATAACAAAAGAATATAGGCCATAAAGTCATATCTTCATTTCGAGAAGTAAGTTCGTGACTCTAACGTGATTACCAGAAGGAAAAGTTAGACCCCAAGATAATAACAAATCTGTATGGGCTGGTGAACAAGGTAAAGTAAACATGAATTAGGGAGTAAGTGATTTGATAATAGTCGGCATCATGAAGATTTCATATTGCATTCCGGCGATAATAGAATGGAAAACAGAAGAAGATTCATAAGAAATTCTAAGAATGGTCATTCAAGAAGACGCTTCCCTAAAGTAAGCAGTATGAGCATAGTTAAGATTAAGGGACTGTATGTACCAGTTACAATAACTGTCACCCTCACGAGTAAGGAATTTTGTTAGCCTTGGTACAGAAGGATTACCACAAGGCGATTAAGGTTCATCGACGATGTGAAAAGACGCCAAAGATGAAGAGGTAAAACGTCTATAGGTAGATCATCATAGCGCTAAATCTTAGTACTTCCCTAAAGGGGGGAATATGAGGTCAGAATTAAGTGGTTCTAGTAATCATGGGATGGTAAAGGAAGAATATGGTAAAAAAATGAAAAAGGAATGAGAATACACTTATTATGCTCCTACATATATGCTAAGATTCCGGCCTGGGATGTTATTGATAAATAAAGAGCCAGCGCAAGATGTAAGTTAAGACAAAGGAAATAACCCAAGAAAGACTATGCGGAGTAATGATATGAGAATGGGCCAACGAGTACTTAGTAGTTGATTTAGGAGGAGCCTAGTTATGGCTAGTCAAGAGGATACAGACAAATCACCAGGTCGTGCAAGATAAATATAGTAAAACCCAATATAGTGAATTCAGCCTCGCAGTTATGACACTGTAATACTTGAGAAATATTCAAATAAGGAGTCGGGGTAATTAAAGGTACCATATGAGTGTTACAAAAATAAAAGAAAGTGCCACTGGGAAGGCAGTCCAAAATATCAGTTCAGAAGCAACCCTACAAGAACAAGGGTGTGGAGGTAAGTAACTAAGGATAATTATAGGCGAGGAAGGACATTAAAATTTCCCCCGAGTATACGATGTAATAAGCTTGCAGCTTTACAAGAGTCATAGGGTCCTCCCTAAATACTACAATGAAAGACTAGATAAGGAAATAAAGAAGAAGGCTTCAACCTAAACATGGCAACTCGAACGAGAAAAACATGGTCACGTAAAAACAGTCTCACTACAACATTGTATGCACGCTATAAGAAAGTGGAACCTACTGTGACTAACGAACGGCAAGTAAAGTCAAAAGTAATATTAGAGATAATATGAGTTGCATGAAAATTTTGGAATGCATGGGAACTAAGATAAGCTAAGTATGCACGCAACAAGGAGGCAGAAAGACCAGAAAAAGTAATAACTTACATTTAAAAAAAGTTGAGAAGGAATGAACGGAATTATTCGATCAATGATCTAGAGTTAGTTACGTTATGAACGCACTTGTAATTTCGGAGTATACATATATGTTAACAATCATACAACCGTAGGAGACTCTGGTATAAGTTAAAGGAAATAATTGAGCCGATGTCATAGACAAATGATTGAATTGTTAGAAGATTGTATCATGGATATTCCATAGCGTCCATGAAGGGCTAAAGTAATATCATGAGCCACAGAACAGAAGATAGCTTAAGCATACATAAAGGCTGATCAGAAGGAGGAGGAAACTAAAGAATTACATCAACGAAGTAAATCAGGAATCTGATTATTGGACCCAGAAAATTATATACCTCGTGATTGAGAACATTGCAGGATTACTCTTAGATATCATAGGTACAAGAGAGATAGTACAGTAGACATTTTTTATAACAGATCTATGATAAAGCCAGTTAGAAGAGTACCAGCCTCATAAGAAGTCAGTATGAAGCTTCCACAAGATTGTGTATGCACTAGAGGTGCAAGTATTATAATAGAGCTTCAAGTTGTGGATGTGAATTATACCTATGTGGAAGGGAGGTCATGAAAGAGGTAGAAGATATGATGCGAGATTTTAAGGTGAGTAAGGTAAAGGTGAACAATGTACGAGATACTCAAATGCAGAAGCTTGTGAATAGTCCATACTTCGGATAGAAGGCTAGAAGCGCGGGAATTTAGTATCCAGAAATGATAGCAGCATTGTCAGTGGCATATCTTCCAGCCTATGGTTTATAAGTATCGAGAGGAGAGAGTAAAATAAGAGTTAGAGATGATGTAATATCTCGCTTGATGTTCCAAAATAACATAAGAAAATCCATGGTGCAAGTAAAATGAAGAAATGTTGCGAGTAGTATAAATAGATATGTGTGGGTCACTAGCTAAGTATCGTTGAATGACAAGGTTTTAGGAAGACATGAGTAAGGATAAGAAAAGGCAAGTGAGAAGGTGACGAAAATGGATAAGTCCTCAGGATTAATCCCATGTAAACAAGAGAGCTGATGCTTTCTCTAAGTTATAGAAAGCTCAGTATAACCTGAATGAGCTTAAAGGAGACTAAGACTAGTAGCATTTAGAAGAGATGGGATGCTATGAAATATTGTTATGGAGGTATAGTATCGCCTCAAGGTGGATCAGTCTACTCATTTCATATGTTCCCCGATGAGACATGAGCCCTAGCGGCAGTGTTACATAAAAGGCCAAGTTATCAGTGGTAGATTATAGATCAACATTAAGGTGAATCAACAACATCTGGATAAAAGTTCAGCAGTATGATATGAGATTATTCCATCATTCTTAAGATGAACAGTAATTAAAAATTATTAAAGGACTTAGATTTATACATATAGGATAAGCAACGAGAGTAACCTGAAGTTTGGTAGCAAACCTCAGTAACGATAAATCGAATTAGGAGTTATGGTATAGTATGAACTACCAAGATGCAGTAAATTCATATGAATGGATAATCGGGTCTATGAAATAAGATATAGCAATATTCACGAGTCAACAAAGTACCGAGCGAAGAACTTTAGTATATCTATGGATGCCCAGAGAGACACCTTATCAAGCTATGTATATGTTTACAAAGTGAGGCCTAGAGATTGGCTCAACGCCGGAGGAAAAAGGAGAGAAGAGTCTCATAGGTGCACTTACAAGGTCAAAGTCGTACAGGATGCATGACAGAAGGTAGCAAAAGTTACAAGATTGGAAGGATTCTGACCACAAGTCGTGGTGTGAGAAAGAGGCCTAAAGGGGGGAATATCTTGACCTTTGGATTTATTCACAAAACAATTTCCTAGATCGAAAGTAGAGTATTGAAGTATTGACAAGAGCTATAGGTTACGAGAAAAATAAGTGCATCAGTCAACATTCGAGGACGAATGTTCCAAAGGGGGGAATGACTTTTGTCACGACCCAAATCGATAGGCCGCGACGGGCACCCGGTGCCTTACTCAATCGAGTACCAATGCTTCATATCCTTCTTATTGTACTATCATTAGCAAATGGGTTGTCATCGGCTAACCAGAATAAACATAAGTGAATACTCAATATAAGACGACCCAATCTGATATAAAAACTTATACATGTGAAAGACGGGCCTATAAGGCCAAAATGATTACTCGTACACTAAACATAGGCCGATAAGGCCATACAATTTTTCATACACATGACATATGTCTACAAGCCTCTAAGAGTACATAAATATCATAAAGGTCAGGACAGAGCCCCGCCATACCATTCAACACATATCCTAATCATACTGACCAAATAGCAACTCCGCAGCAAATGGAGAACACCAAGACCTTCTGCTGAGCTAATAGCCTACTTGGAGGACTCTCAACCTGTCTAATGGGACCTGCGGGCATGAAATGCAGCGTACCCGGGCAAAAGGAACGTCAGTACAAATAATGTACCAAGTATGTAAGGAATGAAAATCAGTAAGTAATAGATATGAGAGAAACATGGAGTAAAAGACTCGACATGTAAGTATGAATAGCTCTGTGAATCATTTAATACTTATAATGTCATGCATATGCGTATAAATGCATACCATGCATGGATATATGCATTCATAACATCATCAAGCCTCTGAGGGCATCCCATCATATCATCTCGACCACTGTGGACAAATCATCAATGTATACCAGTTGATCAGGTGGTGGTGCGTGTATAACGTCATAACCTTTTTCCATATCCCATATATATATTACATACATAAATACATATATACATGCATATAATTCCATTTGGTCATGGGTCAATGTTAATGAATGCAATGCATGAGAAGTACGTCAATAAAATTTCTCGGAATGTCATGAGACCATTATGCCTTTTATTAATATCATAAAGTAAACTTTATCCACTTACTTATTTTCTGAGACCCATGAATAGACGATAGAATAATAAGAAATATGGGGAATCAAGAATATAGGAACCTCTAGTATTTCTATGAATAGAGTCATTTATGGAAATTGTGCATTTGCTCATTTCGTTTTATCGTATGGATCATGCAAAAAGGAGAATCCCCTCGTGCTTAATCAGTATAAAATATGGCACAGAATGTCCCCTTGTGAATAATCAATTTAAAACATGGAACGGCATCACCCTTCGTGCTTTAACATTCTTCCTCACCCAAACAACAATCACAAACAAGGGCGAGGAAATAAACAGAGTAAAAAAATAGAAATTCTGGCAAGGGAACATCAATTAAACAATTAAAACCCGGCAAGGGAACATTACAACGATGACCCGGCAAGGGTATATTTCAATAACTCTTTCTCTTTCTTTCACTTTCATTTCCATGATTTATTCTATTACTTGAGCCAATGCTCCAAATGATGTAATTATCTCATATTTCTTCATTATTCGTTTCACAATTTAAGCCAATGCTCCAAAGAATGTAATTATCTCATATTTCTTCATTATTCGTTTCACAATTTGAGTCAGTGCTCCAAAGAATGTAATTATCTCATATTTCTTCACATGCCCTTTTCATCATATAGAAATCATCAACTAGGCATAGAAATTACAACAAAGTCAAAATTTTCACAATATAGGGACTCACGGTCATGCTAGACACCAATGTATAGATACTCGTCACCATGCCTATACATCGTATTTGACAATTAGCAAATAGCGAATAATTCTCAACTCGTATTCCCTCAAGCTAAGGTTAGACCAAACACTTACCTCGGGTCCAAAATATAGCAATCAACCTTCTAACACTGCCTTTCCTTTAGAATTCAACTCTGGAATGGTATTATCTAGGCATAATCAACTCAAGTATATCAATAATGATTCAATAATTCAATTACATAGCCTAATTACCCATTTCCATGCATTCTTCCAAAATAACAAAATTCGACCCCGGGCCCGCTTGGTCCAAACACGAGGCTTGGACCAAAACTACGTCACCCATTCACCCACGAGCCCGAATATATAATTTGTTTTCAAATCCGACTGCAAAACCAGGTCTAAATCAAGAAAATTCAAAAGGGCCTAACTCTACCCAGATTCCCAATTTTCTACTCTAATTTGCATGTTTTAGGCTTAGGAATTCCAAACTCTAAAATTGCCTTCGCGTTCGCAGAAGGGAGGTCGGGTTCGCGAAGGGTAGACTTGACAGACCATCGCGTTCGCGGAAGGGTGAACGTGAACGCGAACGCGAACGCGAAGAGTAAAAAGGCTGGGGTTCAGAAATTGGCCTACGCGAACGCGTGGGACATCACGCGAACGCGATGAAGAAGACCTGCAAAGCTACGTGAACGCGGTCAAATGTATGTGAACGCGAAGAGGAAAAGAGGGCTAAGTCCTCAGGGTCAAATAACCCTATGCGATCGCGAGGGAATGGATGTGAACGCGATGAAGGAAAAGCTTAAAGCTTCGCGAACGCGGAAGAGGCATCGCGAACGCGAAGAACAAGTGGACCTGCAACTGTTAAAGCCAAAAACCAGCAATTTTCCTAAGTTAAAAATCACTCCGAGACACCTCCGAAACACTCCCGAGCCCTCGGGGCTCCTAAAAAATCACATGCACTAACTCAACAACATCCTACGAACTTAACCATGCGATCAAATCGCCATTATAACATCAAAAACAACGAATCAAACCTCAAAATCACTAGTTTTTCTTCAAACTTCATAAACTTTCAAATTTAGAGTTTTAAGTTCGAAACACGTCAAACGACGTCCAATTTCAACCAAACTTCACAGAAATATCTTAAACCACATATAAGAGTTGTACCGGGCGCCGGAACCAAAATACGGGCCCGATACCAACACATTCTAACCCATTTCCATTTCACTTTTCTTTATAAATTTCAGAAAAATAATTTCACTCAAAAATTCATTTCTCGGACTTGGGACCTCGGAATTCGATTCCAGGCATACGCCCAAGTCCCATATTTTCCTACGGACCCTCTGGGACCGTCAAATCACGGGTCCGGGTCTGTTTACCCAAAATGTTGACTAGAGTAAAATTTACTCATTTTAATATCACATCTTAGCATTTTTCACAGAATTTTATATTTAAGCTGTCCGGCTACGCGCCCGGACTACACACGTAAATCGAGGCAACTACAGATGAGGTTTTCAAGGCCTCGAAAGTACAAAATGGGTAATAAAATAGGTGATGACCCCTTTGGGTCATCATATTCTCCACTTCTAAAATAATTGTTCGTCCTCGAACGGACAGAAGAAGAAAGTACCTGAGTCGGGGAATAAATGAGGGTAACGGCTCCGCATATTGGACTCGGACTCCCAGGTCGATGCCTCAGGAGGCTGACCTATCCACTGAACACGAACAGAAGGGAAACTCTTGGATCTCAACTGACGAACCTGACGATCTAGAATAGCTACCGGATCCTCCTCATAAGATAAGTCCTTGTCCAACTGGACAGTGCTGAAATCTAACACGTGGGCTGGATCGCCGTGATACCTCCGACGCATGGACACATGAAAAACTGGATGTACGACTGATAAGCTAGGTGGCAATGCAAGTCTATAGGCCACCTCTCCCACTCGATCAATAATCTCAAATGGACCAATGAATCTAGGGCTAAGCTTGCCCTTCTTCCCAAATCTCATCACGCCCTTCAGAGGCGACACTCGAAGCAATACTCGCTCACCAACCATAAAAGCCACATCTCGAACCTTGCGATCTACATAACTCTTTTGCCTGGACTGAGCTGTACGAAGCCTATCCTGAATGATCCTGACCTTATCCAAGGCCTCCTGAATCAAATCTGTACCCAACAACCGAGCCTCTCCCGGCTCAAACCATCCAACCGGAGATCGACACTGCCTACCATATAAAGCCTCATAAGGAGCCATCTGGATACTCGACTGGTAGTTGTTGTTGTAGGCAAACTCTGCTAAAGGCAAGAACTGATCCCATGATCCTCCAAATTCAATAACACAAGCTCGGAGCATATCCTCCAATATCAGAATAATCTGCTCGGACTGTCCATCCGTCTGAGGATGAAATGTTGTGCTCAACTCTACCTGGGTGCCTAACTCTCGCTGAACTGCTGTCCAGAAACGCGAGGTAAACTGCGCACCCTGGTCCAAAATGATAGATATCAGCACACCATGAAGGCAAACAATCTGCCGGATATAGATCTCAGCTAACCTCTCGGATGAATAGGAGACTGCCACAGGAATGAAATGCGCTGACTTGGTGAGCCTATCAACAATGACCCAAACTGCATCGAACTTCTTCCGGGTCAACGGAAGTCCGTTAACGAAGTCCATAGTGATCCTCTCTCACTTCCACTCGGGAAGCTCAATCCTCTGAAATAAACCACCAGGCCTCTGATGCTCATACTTAATCTTTTGACAATTCAAGCACCGCCCCACATGTGCCACAATATTCTTCTTCATTTTACGCCACCTACCGCAAATCCTAATACATCTTCGCGGTGCCCGGATGAATAGAGTACCCGGAACTATGGGCCTCCTCTAAAATGAACTCTCGAATCCCATCAACATTGGGCACACAAACTCGCCTCTGCAATCTCAAAACACCATCCTCATCTAAGGTCACCTGTTTGGTGCCTCCGTGCTGCACCGTGTCTCTAAAGACACACAAATGGGGATCCTTAAATTGCCGATCACGGATATGCTCCAATAATGAAGAACGAGCGACCGTACAAGCTAACACTCGACTAGGCTCAGAAATATCCAACCTCACAAATTGATTGGCCAAAGCCTGAACATCCAAAGCAAGCGGCCTCTGACTGACCGAAATAAAAGTAAGACCGCCCATACTAGCTGACTTCCTACTCAAAGCATCGGTCACCACATTGGCCTTCCGCGGGTGATATAATATGGTAATATCATAATCCTTCAACAAATCCAACCACCTCCTCTGCCTCAAATTCAACTCTTTTTGCTTGAACAAGTACTGAAGACTCTTATGATCAATGAACACCTCACACGCCACGCCATACAGATAGTGCCTCCAAATCTTCAATGCGTGGACAATGGTAACCAACTCCAAATCATGCACTGGATAGTTCTTCTCATGAATCTTCAACTGACTCAAAGCATAAGCAATGACCTTGCCATCCTGCATCAACGCTACACCAAGCTCAATACGGGAAGCATCGCAATAGACTATATAAGGCCCTGAATCTGTGGGCAAAACCAATATCAGTGACGTAGTCACAGCTGTCTTAAGCCTCTGAAAGCTCGCCTCACACTCGTCCGACCATCTGAACTGGGCACCCTTCTAGGTCAACTTGGTCATCGGGGCTGCAATAGATGAGAACCCCTCCACGAACCGACAATAATAGCCTGCCAATCCTAAGAAACTCTGAATCTCTGTAGTTGATGCTGGTCTAGGCCACTTCTTGACTGCCTCAATCTTCTTCGAGTCAACCCGAATGCCCTCTGCTGATACGACATGACCCAGGAATGCAACTGAACTCAACCAAAACTCACACTTCGAAAACTTTGCATATAGCTGGCTATCCTTCAGAGTTTGAAGAACCACTCTGAGATGCTGCTCGTGCTCCTCCTGGCTGCAAGAGTATATCAATATATCATCAATGGAGACTATCACGAACGAGTCCAAATAAGGCCTGAACACTTGGTTCATCAAATCTATAAAAGCTGCTGGGACATTTGTCAACCCAAATGACATGACTAAAAACTCGTAATGCCCGTACCAAGTACGAAAAGCTGTCTTAGGGACATCGGATGCCCTAATCCTCAACTGATGGTAGCCAGATCTCAAGTCTATCTTTGAAAATACCTTGGCATCCTGAAGCTGATCGAACAAATCATCAATGCTCGGTAGTGGATACTTATTCTTGATTGTAACCTTGTTAAATTGCCGGTAATCAATGCACATCCTCATTGAACTATCCTTTTTCTTCACAAACAATACTGGAGCACCCCAAGGAGAACGCTGGGCCTAATGAAACCCTTCCCAAGCAAATCCTGCAACTGTTCCTTCAACTCTTTCAACTCTGGCGGGGCCATGCGATACGGCGGAATAGAAATGGGCTGGGTGCCCGGAGCCAGATCAATGCAGAAATCAATGTCCATGTCGGGTGGCATCCCCGACTAGTTTGAAGGGAAGACCTCAGGAAACTCACGAACCACGGGCACCGAATCAATAGAGAGAACATCAATGCTGGAGTCGCGCACATAAGCCAAATAAGACAAACACCCCTTCTCGACCATACGCCGAGTTTTCACGTACAAAATAACGTTGCAGGTAGAATGACCAGGAGTTCCCTTCCACTCCAAACGGGGCAAATCCGGTAAGGCTAAGGTCACCGTCTTGGCATGACAATCCAAGATAGTATGATGTAGGGATAACCAGTCCATCCCCAATATAACATCAAAGTCGACCATACCTAAAAGCAACAAATCAACACGGGTCTCAAGACCCCCAATCACAACAACACAAGAACGATGGACTTGATCAACCACGATAGAATCAGCCACCGGTGTAGATCCATACATAGAAACACTCAGTGGATCACTAGGCATGACCAGGTATGGATCAAAATAAGAGGACACATACGAATACGTAGACCTTGGATCAAATAGAGCTGAAGCATCTCTGTCACAAACACGAATAGTACCTGTAATGACTGCATCTGAAGACTTAGACTCTGGCCTGGCTGGAAGAGCATAACATCGGGGCTGGGCCCCACCACCCTGAACCACATCTCTGGGACGGCCGGCTGTTGGCTGGCCTCCACCTCTGGCGGCCTAAGCTCCACCTCTAGCACCTCTACTCCCACCTCTAGCTGTCTGGGCAGGCTGTGGAACACCTGGTGCCTGTACCATAGCACGAGAACCCTGATGCTGGGACCAACCAGAACCTTGAGGGAAAAACTTGGAAATGTGCCCCAAACCACCACAAGTATAACAAGGCTTCTGTTGACTCTGGAACTGGCCCTGTCGACCCTGATAACCACCCTGGAAATTCTGAAGCGGCGGTGCACCGATAGGTGCTGGTGGCGCACTGTAAGGCTGCTGATTGGAATAGTGCGTCTGATAACCAGGACCACCTGAAGTACCATGGGAAACCTGGAGAGCTGACTGAAAAGGTCTGGGAGGATGACCTCTGCCTGAAGAATCCCTGCCCCCAGATGAGGCTCCACTGAAACGACCAAAATGATGGGGCCTCTTGTCAGCCCCCTGACCACCACCCTGTGACATAATCATCTCAATCCTACTGGCCACATCGGCCGCATCCTGGAACGATATATCGGTACCTGACTCTCTAACCATCTAAAGTCTGATAGGCCGAGCCAATCCCTCAATAAATCTCTGAACCCTCTCCCGATCAGTGGGAAGTATCATAAGAGCATGTCGGGCTGGAGTGATGAACCTGGTCTTGTACTGAATGACTGACATGGATCCCTGCTGGAGACGCTCAAACTGCCTCCGAAGGTCCTCTCTCTGAGTAATGGGAAGGAACTTCCCCAAAAATACCTCTGAGAATTGAGTCCAAGTCAAAGGCGTAGATCCAGCTGGTTTGGCTAAGCAATAGTCCCTCCACCAACTCTTGTCTGCGCCAGATAACCGAAAGGTAGCGAAGTCGACCCCATTGGACTCCACTATGCCCATATTCCGAAGAACCTCATAGCAGTTGTCCAAATAATTCTGGGGGTCCTCTGATGGTGAACTAGTAAAAGTAGCAGTGAATAACTTAGTGAACGTGTCCAGTCTCTACAAAGCATCTGCTGACATAGTTGCTCCCTCTACTACCGGTGCTGCAATACCCAGCTGAGCTACTCCGGCTGGCTGAGGTGTTGGAGTATGAAATTGTGGAGCTAGCTGCTCTGGCACGCGGGCGGCAGGAGTCTGGGCACCTACCCCAGCCTGACAGACGGCTGGTGCTGTAGGAAGAAGACTCGTCTATGCGACACTCTCCATGAGTCCGACTAGACGGACAAGGGCGTCCTGAAGCACTGAGGTAGCTATGAACCCCTCTGGGACTTGGGCTGGTCCAACTGGTACTGCCGGAACTGGGACCTCCTCGTCAGACTCGGCCTGAGGGTCCTCCACTGGGGTTGCTGCTCTTGGCTGAGCCCGGCCCTGGCCTCGGCCTCTAGCACGGCCTCGTCCTCGACCTCGACCCCGAGTAGGAGTTGTAGCAGGAGTGTCAGGATGCTGGGCGGAACCAAGGGAAGCATGCGTCCTCGCCATCTGCGAGAGAATAGAATAGAAACTCAATCAGTACTCAGAATTCATAGCGCACGACAGAGAAGAAAAGAAATATGGAGTCATCCTAACTTCGCAGCCTCTGGGGGATAAATAAAGACGTCTCCGTCCCGATTCCTCAGACTCTACCAAGTTGTCAGTGAGTTGTGAGACCTAAGTAACCTAGTGCTCTGATACCAACTTGTCACGCCCCGAAATCCTACCATCGGGCCGTGATGGCGCCTAACGTTGAACCCTCTACACAAGCCAACGTGTATAGATAAACTAGTATATTAACATCAATTTAATAGGATAAACTAAACGGTTCACAATTTAACAGCGAAAATAAAGATGGTTTCAAGCTAAATATGGACAGCATAATACAACAACACGTAAATTTTCCCAAAACCTGGAGTCACAAACTCAAGAGCGGTCTGTAAGAATGCTAAATACAAGTCTGAAAAGAGAATACATAGTTGTCTCTGAAACTAGAGGAAAAACAAGACAGAAGTGAAGACAAAGGGATGGAAGAGACGCCAAGGCCCACGAATGCCAGCGGGTATACCTTGAAGCCTCTAGGATAAGCTAGAAGACACTCCCACTAATGATGTCCTCCGGGTCCAGCTGCGTAATCTGCACAACATAAAGAAGTGCAGGTGTAGCATCAGTACAACCGACCCCATGTACTGAGTAAGTGCCGAGCCTAACCTCGGCGAAGTAGTGACGAGGCTAAGACACGACAACAAAATGTACCTGTGCACTTCAATAGTATAGCAGAAACTAAACAAGAATACAATTACGGGGAGAACACGCTGGGGGTAAGAGATAGCAAATACTGAAATGACAGAAACGAAAACAACAGTCTGAAATATCTGAAAATAATAACGGGAACTGACAACAAAGATTAAACAGTGAAAGATGCGGCACGGCATGTCCCATCGTGCATAATAATAATATAAAACATGGCACGGAATGTCCCCTCGTGCAGAATAGTATAAAACATGGCACGTAATGTCCCCTCATGCATAATAGTATAAAACATGGCACGGAATGTCCCCTCGTGCATAATAATCTAAAACATGGCACGAAATGTCCCATCGTGCATAATAGTATAAAACATGGCACGAAATGTCCCCTCGTGCATAATAATATAAAACGTGGAACGGAATGTCCCCTCGTGCATAATAATATAAAACGTGGCACAGAATGTCCCCTCGTGCGTAATAATATAAAATATGGCACGGAATGTCCCCTCATGCATAATCAATATAAAACATGGCACAGAATGTGCCCTCGTGCATAGTCAATATAAAATATGGCACGACATCACACTTCGTGATTTAACACTCTTCCTCACCCAAAAAGCAATCACAAACAAGGGCAAGGAAATAAACAGAGAAAAAAAAATAGAAATCCCGGCAAGGGAACGTCAATTAAACAATTAAATCCCGGCAAGGGAACATTACAATGATGACCCGGCAAGGGTATATTTCAATAACTCTTTCTCTTTCTTTCACTTTCATTTCCATGATTTATTCTATTACTTGAGCCAATGCTACAAAGGATGTAATTATCTCATATTCCTTCATCATTCGTTTCACAATTTGAGCCAATGCTCCAAAGAATGTAATTATCTCATATTTCTTCATTATTCGTTTCACAATTTGAGCCAATGCTCCAAAGAATGTAATTATCTCATATTTCTTCACATACCCTTTTCATCATATAGAAATCATCAATTAGGCATAGAAATTACAACAAAGTCAGAGTATTCACAATATAGGGACTCACGGTCATGCTAGACACCAATGTATAGATACTCGTCACCATGCCTATACATCGTATTTGACAATTAGCAAATAGCGAATAATACTCAACTCCTATTCCCTCAAGCTAAGGTTAGATCAAACACTTACATCAGGTACAAAATATAGCAATCAACCCTCTAACACCGCCTTTCCTTTAGAATTCAACTCCGAAATGGTATTATCTAGGCATAATCAACTCAAGTATATCAATAAGGATTCAGTAATTCAATTACATAGCCTAATTACCCATTTCCATGCATTCTTCCAAAATAACAAAATTCGACCCCGGGCCCGCTTGGTCCAAACACGAGGCTCGGACCAAAATCACGTCACCTATTCACCCACGAGCCCGAATATATAATTTGTTTTCAAATTCGACCCCAAAACCATGTCTAAAATTAAGAAAATTCAAAAGGGCCTAACTCTACCAAAATTCCCAATTTTCTACTCTAATTTGCATTTTTAGGCTTAGGAATTCATTAGATATAGATGAAAAATGAAAGGAACGAGTTAAAATTTACTAACCCAAGAAGTTTTTTGAAGGATGGCTTCAATGGATGCCTAAGGACCTTGGAGAAGATAAATTTCGTGAAAACTTTTAAAAAATCCCGAAGCTACGGTTCTGGAAATATTTATATACCATTTGGTAAAATTGCCCTTCGCGTTCGCGGAAGGGAGGTCGCGTTCGCGAAGGGTAGACTTGACAGACCATCGCGTTCGGGGAAGGGTGAACGCGAATGCGAAGAGTAAAATGGCTGGGGTCCAGAAATTGGCCTACGCGAGCGCGTGGGACATCACGCGAACGCGATGAAGAAGACCTGCAAAGCTATGCGAGCGCGGTCAAATGTATGCGAACGCGAAGAGAAAAAGGGGGCTAACTCCTTAGGGTCAAAAAACCCTAAACGATCGCAAGGGAATGGATGCGAACGCGATGAAGGAAAATTTTAAAGCTTCGCGAACGCGGAAGAGGGGTCGTGAACGCGAAGAACAAATGGACCTACAACTGCTGAAGCCAAAAACCAGCAATCTTCCTAAGTTCAAAATCACTCTGAAACACTCCCGAGCCCTCGAGGCTCCTAACAAATCACATGCACTAACTCAACAACATCCCACGAACTTAACCGTGCGATCAAATCGCCAATATAACATCAAAAACAACGAATCAAACCTCAAAATCACTAGTTTTTCTTCAAACTTCATAAACTTTCAAATTTAGAGTTTTAAGTCCGAAACACGTCAATCGACGTCCAATTTCAACCAAACTTCACAAAACTATCTTAAACTACATATAAGACCTGTATCGGGCGCCGGAACAAAAATACGGGCCCGATACCAACATATTCTAACCCATTTCCATTTCACTTTTCTTTATAAATTTCAGAAAAACAATTTCACTCAAAAATTCATTTCTCGGGCTTGGGACCTCGGAATTCGATTCCGGGCATACGCCCAAGTCCCATATTTTCCTATGGACCCTCCGGGACCGTCAAATCACGGGTTCGGGTTCGGGTCTGTTTACCCAAAATGTTGACTGGAGTCAAATTTACTCCTTTTAATATCAAATCATAGCATTTTTCACAGAATTTCATATTTAAGCTGTCCGGCTACACACCCGGACTATGAACGCAAATCGAGGCAACTATAGCTGAGGTTTTCAAGGCCTCGAAAGTACGAAATGGGTAATAAAATAGGTGATGACCCATTTGCGTCGTCACATGTATGATATATATTCGACATGTGACATAGAGTTGAGGGCGAGACCTTCGTGATTCTTTTTGATTTGATATGTTTGGACCGGGCTGAGTACCGCGGTGGGATTTTATCAGGATGGAATCCTTGTGATTTGTTCATATGCCTTGCTTCTTCCTTGTTATATTGCTTTTGGTAAGTTAGTATTGATAGAGAGTTATGCCTATGGGCTTGTTTGATAGTTCCTTTATATGTTTCTATATTCATATTCAGTCATTCTCGTTATATGCTTTATTAGTTTTAGCCTGCGGGATGTGTGTCTGGGTGTTAGTTGTGGCTCGGTGATTCGGGTGTCTAATGATGAGGTCTTCGTGTTTATTGCATCATCATCGGTATTATGGGATTTGGAAACAGTGTTCTTCCATATGTGGGACTAATTGCCAATGTTGAGTTGATTTCGGGCAATTATTGTGATCAAAAGTGATATTGAGCCTATGTGTGATGTGCTATGTTGTGTGGTCGTGCCTTATGGGCGTAGACCTAAGTTGATGCAGCTGGTTGAGACTAATGCCGGATATGAATTTATAATCGGGTCTTTTGGAAATGAGTAGAAGGTGAGGAATTGAGGTATGAGGCTTATCGATGGTGATGAGAAGGCTATATTGCAGTTGCAATGGTGTCATCAGGCTTATGTAGGTTGGGGTGAAGTGGGATCACCCCCGGGTGTGTGTTGGAAGTGCTCAATCAGTGATTGGATGAGTTCAAAGTAAATCTTGGCACGTTCGAGGACGAACGTTTGTTTAAGAGGGGGAGGATGTGATGACCCAAAAGGTCATCCCGTATTTTTCTAGCTAATTCTATATTCCGAGGTCGTGAAAACCTTCTACTATCTTACCTCGATTTACGTGCTCAGTCCGAAAACCTTTATGTGAAAACTGATAAAAATGATAATTTTGTATTAGAAATTTGAAGAAAGTTGACTTCGGTCAACGTTTTTGGTAAACGGACCCGGACCCGTGATTTCACAGTCCTAGAGGGTCCGTAGAAAAATATGGGACTTGGGCGTATGCCCGGAATCGAATTCCGAGGTCCCAAGTCTGAGAAATGAATTTTTAAAGAAAATTATTTTCTGAAAAATATGAAGGTTTTTTAACATGAAATGTTATGTGAAAACTGTGGTATCGGGCCCGTATCTTGGTTCCGGATCCCGGAACAAATTCAATATGTTTTATATGTATTATTTGTGAAATTTGGAAATAAACGGACTTTGTTTGGCGTGATTCGGATCATAAATGGAAAATTTAGAAGTTTAAAGGAATTTCATTGATTTTTGGGGTTTAATTCGATGGTTATGATGTTATTTAGGTGTTTTGATTAGTTGAATAAGTCCGTAGGATGTGTTTGAGGTTGTGTGTATATTTGGTTTTGAGTCACGAGGGCTCGAGTGAGTTTCGGGTAGGCGTCGGAGTGCAAATGCCTTAGAAAATCTGGTGTGGGTATTGTTTTCTGGTGTTCGGGTAAATGCCCTATGCGAACGCACTCAAGGGAGTGCGAACGCACAGGGTAAAGTGGGGTCTGGGGGTCAGGGTCAATTTGTTCAGTGCGAACGGACCAAGAAGGATGTGATCGCGGAAGGTCCTTGGGGGAAGGGGGGTATTGTGCGAACGGGGGTGGTAGGGTGCGAAAGCACAGTGTTAGGGTGGGCCTGAGGGCTGGGTAGAAATTACCGTGTGCGAACGCGGAGCTTGGACTGCGAATGCACTGCCTTATTTCGCCCAGTCATTTTTTTATACCCAAAAACAGAACCATAACGGGATTTACCCCATTTTTCTCAAACTTCATCTTCCCCAACCCTCTTAGGCGATTTTGGAGAATCTCTTCCGCTATAACTTCATAGGGAAGTAATTCTAACTTTATTTTCTTCCATTTTCATCAACAATTATTAGATTCTAGGCCTAAAATCATGAAATCAAAGGTAGAAATTGGGGTTGGGGTATAGTTAGGGCTTTTTGATTATTTGGGAATGTGACCTTGTTTTGGGGTCGGATTTCAAAATAAATTATATATTCGGGCTCGTGGGGGAATGGAAAATCGAAATTTGTAAAATTTGTCGGGTTCCGAGGTGCGGGCCCGGGGGTCGACTTTTTGGTCGATTTTTATAAATTTGCAAAGATTGAAACTTTATTATTCGAAATCGTTCCTTATATGTTTTATATGTATTTTCAAGTTGTTTTAGTTGATTTTGAGCCGTCCGGAGGCCTTCCCGCCCGAGAAGTCTATTTTTGAGTACCGAGTTGTCGTCTTTGAGGTAAGTATCTTGACTAACCTTGTGTGGGGGAATTACCCCCTTAGGATTGAGTCTTCTATGTTGATTGTAGTCCGCGTACGCGAGGTGACGAGTGCGTACTCGGACTTATTTGCAAATAGATTACCCTTTAGGGATTTTTAGGTCCTTATGTTCCCCGTGTATGAATTGAAATTGTTATATTTGAATTTCTGATTTCTAGTTTCATCTCTCCCTGCTCAAATTAGAAGTACTTGCCTAGCATTCCTTGTTTCTTATATGATCTTAATTGACTTAAATGAAGACTTTGTTTTTCCTACCATTATACTATATCTTTCTTCATACGCTGCCTATGTGACTGAAACTAGTATAATCTCGCCCAATAAATGTCTAACAAGTAATTGGAATATCTATACGTTGATCAAGCATGCCCGTGAGTCGTACATCGTGATTTAAATGATTTTTCTCTTAAGTACTACTTAGGTTTAATTGATGACCGCCCATGTTGATGGTATTCTTTGATGCTGCCTACTTACTGAGCATTTGTTCAAGCTGAGTTTATTCGATGAAGCTAATTGTCTAAGTGAGATTGGTTATGCCTGATTCCCTTGCCGGGATGATTTGGTTTCTTGGTTGCGAACTTGAATATATAGAATTGTTGCTATATTTGTCTTGTTTTTCCCCTCTTTATGTTGTTTTCTCTTTGTGCTTGGCATTCCTTTCAGTGGCTACTTCCTATGAGTGAGTTTTTACCATTTTTGTGATTTAACTCTTTGTATTAATTTTCTCATCGCACTTTGCATTCGATCTTGTTTGTTTTTGCGCCGGTTGTGGCAATATATGTTGTTTATGTCGCATTCTGGTTGTTTTCCTCAGTGGCTGCATTGCTTATTTAAATTGGGACTAGGGACAGAGATCCGGGAGCTTTCCCCCTGTACTGCATCGCATATTTAAATTGGGACTATGGACAGAGATCCGGGAGCTTTCCCCTGTACTGAAGCGCATATTTAAATTGGGACTATGGACAGAGATCCAGGAGCTTTCCCCATGTACTGCAGCGCATATTTAAATTGGAACTACGGGGATTACGGACAAGATTCCGGGAGCTTTCCCCTTGTACTGCATTTCATGGCAAATTCTGAGTTGCAGACTGAGTTCCAGTGGTTTTATCATTGAGGAGATTTGGATCGAAAGTAAGATATATATATATATATATTGAAAAGTATAGCTGAAAAGAAATTATCTCCAGGAAAAATTATGTCTAAAGGACTTCTATTTCGAAAGTATATCTGAAAAGTATTTGTCTTGCAGAAAAATGATATTTGAAAAAGTAGTATTTGGGAAAGCATATTTGGAACATTACGTATTTTGATGATATTTGAACGAGCAGTATTTGGGAAAGTACATTTGAGCACCACGTATTTTGAAGAGACTATGTTTTAAAGATTTCTCTTTATAAAAATATATAAATATACATTCAGAGAAAGTATGTTTCAAAGAAGAAATTTCTCTATTCTGAAATGATTATATCTTTAAAGCTTTCAAAATAAACTCACGATTTAAAGGTTTTCACTCGAAGGTTTGACCAGTTTTATTGAGTTTATTGGCTAAAGCCTGACGTGAATAAATTGATGCAGTGCTGAGTTGCTAGTGCTTTTATTGGGTTGTGACTCCTGCCATTTGGATTGCATTCTTTCCATTCTCTTTGTGTATTTCTATTATGCTGTTTGTTGATCGTAATTATTGAATTTTCTTCCATGTTATTTGATCGTATCGTTAATTATATTGAAAATCTTTAGATAGATATTATGTTTCGGTCATTTATACATTTATGCCTTTTTTACTTATTAGACAGGTGGTGTCTTGACTAGTCCTCGTCACTACTTCACCGAGGTTAGTCTTGATACTTACTGGGCACCATTTTGATGTGCTCATACTACACTTCGGCACATATTTGTGTGCAGATCCAGGTTATTGTTGTTAGTAGCTGCGCAGATCATTGCTGAGGAGACTCAAGGTAACCTGTTGCTGCGTTCGCAGGCTTCGGAGTCACCTTCCTGTTTTATTTCTATTCAACTGTATTTACTTATTCCTAGACAGTTGTATTTAGATTTGATAGAAAGATTTCATAGAGCTTATGACTTGTATTTACCGGGTTTTAGGAAATTGTAAACTCTATCAAGATGTCTATATCGAGACTGTTATGATTCCTTTGTTATTATTGTCATTCAGTGAAAATGTTAGGCTTATCTAGTCCCTAAGATTAGGTGCCATAACGATACCTAACGGAGGAAAATTTGGGTCGTGACAAGTACAACCGACTCAGTAGTAACAGAAATAACTAAGGAACTTAGTACTAGTGACGAGCTAAGCAGAACAATAAGGATAAACAATAGTAAGCAAGTAATTTTGGTAAATCAACAAATGCTACAAGACAATTAGCAAGTAAATACAACAACAACAAAAGTAAATGAAACCTTTCAACAATGTCACTCCATCACTCAGTCCTCAATGCACACACTCAATAGGTACTTCCGTTCACTAGGGGTGTACAGACTCCGGAGAGGCTCCTACAACCCAAGCGCTAAGCACAAACAACTCACGGGCCATAATATAAATCTCTGGATCTGCACGGACAACTCATGTGTTACACGAACCGCTAACGTGCTATGGTATCAATACCTGGATCCGCACGGACAACTCATGTGCTATAATCAAATGTCTCACAATAGACCCTCGGCCTCACTCGGTCCTGTACCTCTCTAGCCTCACAATTCTCAGCAAATAAAGGAACACAACCCAAATCAAGTATTACGGCGTATGAGCAAGATAATCGAGACTGAGGTAAACATGTACAAGGATTTCTATTACTGAGTGCAAATAATGTGAGCGTGAATAAAGCCTAAGCATGATCTCTAACATGAAGGCAGTCAAGTTCAACATGTAAATATATAACACATATAGTGGCTATTAGGCCTTACAGCCTCACGGGACGGACACAGTCTTAATCCCTCGCGGTATACACTTACGCGCCCGTCACCTAGCGTGGATATCACCTCTAAACAGTCATATGATATCAAATTCTCCGGGTTTATACCCTCAAAGCCAGAGTTAAGACTGTTACTTACCTTAACATCGTAAAATCCTACTCCGGGATGTACTCGTCTCTAGACTCGGTCTCCAAAAGCTCCAAATCTATCCATAATAAGAATAATACTATCAACATAAGCTAAGGAATCGAATTCCAGAAGAAAACTACATAAATAGGCCAAAAATATAAAATAGGCTAAAACCCGACTCTCGAGACCACGTATCGAAATCCGTCAAAAATTGGTGAACTAAAAAGCTCGTTTCCTCCCGAGTTTAACCATATAAAATTCATCAAAATCCAACTCCGTTTGGTCCCTCAAATCCTCACCTCAAACTCTCCAAAACTTAAGCCGTAACTCACTTAATTTCGCCCTAAATTCCTACCAATTTCATGACTAAACAGTGCGAAATCATTATAAACACGCGTAAATAAACCCAACTAGCTTACCTCACTAATATCTCTTGTTTCTCTCCTCAATTTCACTGCCCAAAGCTCAAAACCGACCAACAATGGTGAAGAAAGGGCAAAATTTCGCGAAGTGTGGCTTTTATAGTTTCTGCCCAGGGGTTACGCACATGCGGCCCCATCTTCGTACCTGCGCAAACCGCATCTGCGGATTTTCATTAACTCGCCAGCCTCCGCTTCTGCGGTTACCTTACCGCACCTGCAGTCATCGCAGATGCGGGGACCAAGCCGCACCTGCGGTTCCTCTGCGCACTTGCGCCTCAAGCCAGCTCATGTGAAGCTCGCACTTGCAGTTCCCAATCCGCTGGTGCAGACACACCAGTAGCAGCAGCCTTCAGCTATATTTTCCCAATTCCAAACTCCCCGACACCCATCCGAAATCATCCCGAGCCCCTCGGGACCTCAACAAAAAATTCCAACAAGTCATATATCATTACCCGAACTTAGTCGAACCTTCGGAACACCCAAAACACCAAATCAACTTCGGATTCAAGCCTAAGAACTTCCAAACTTCCAAAGTTCACCAACGATACCGAAACCTACCAAACCACGTCCGAATGACCTGAAATTTTGCACACACGTCACAAATGACACTACGAACCTACTCCAACTTCCGAAATTTCATTCCGACCCTGATACCTAATTTTCCACTTCCGACCAAAATCACTAAATTTCTAACTTTCGCCAATTCAAGCCTAATTCTACCATGGACCTCCAAATTACATTCCGGACACGCTCCTAAGTTTAAAATCACCAAACGAAGCTAATCGAATCATAAAAATCTAAATCTGAATTCGTTTACTCATAAGTCAACTCCCGGTTATCTTTTCTAACTTAATTTTCTAACTAAGAGACTAAGTGTCTCATTTTACTTCAAAATTACTCCGGACTCAAACCTACCAATTCGATACAACTCAACACAGCTGAACAACACATTAAGAAGCAGAAATGAGGGAAACGAGGCTATAACTCTCGGAATAACCGGTCGGGTCGTTACAGAATGACTTAGCCAACAAATAAAAAATCCCTAAAATCTCTCTAAAATATAGACATTCAGCTTAAATAAAACTCTATTTATAACCCATACAAATTATTAGCTGAATTGTTGTGATAAAATTAAATAAGGTGGGAAGTAGAACATACGCAAGAATCCATTTGCCGTTGAGTAGAGTCAATGTTCGACTCGAGCTGAGTGATCAATTCACTGATCTGAGCCCGAGTTTCGCTGCTGGCGTTCAAACCTCTGTTGGTTCCTTTAACAGAGTCCACCAATTGTTTCTTCAATTTTAGTCAGCTGTTTTGCTGGCTCTTCCTCTGCAACGGCCTCTTCCAGCTTCTTATCTGTCCTCTTTCGTCTTCGCTGGCCGCTCCCACGACAAATTTGGACTTTGGCTTTGTAAGAATCTTGATTGAAATTGGTCTTTGTACTTTCTTTTTGCTGTCAATTTGGTTGAATATTTTGAGGTGGCTTTTGAATATTTAGAACTTATTTGAAGGGTTTTGCAAGTAAATTGATTCAGAGAAGGGATGGAAGCCATTTTTGGCTTTGTATATGGAGAAAACAGGCTTTGTAAATAGAAACTTTGATTATATAGTACTATGGTAACATCTCTAGAGTTTCGCGCCTTGATGGTGATTTCGACGAAAATAATTACAGTAGTATTTACCCTCCTTAATTAAATCTCAATTTATTATTGTATGTCTTTAGTTTTACTCTTTGTTTTAGGAATTGGAGATGAACTAAAAATGGATATTTCCGGATCTAGTTCAGAAATAAAGATTAGTAGCACTATCTAAAATAAGAATATAAACACTTTTGACTTCTCATAAGTTTGGCCAAATAAATTATGTCGATCCTTAATTAAATAATCTTGGTACTACTTTCGGACCAATTTCTCATTTTCACAGTATAATGACATGCTAAATAAGCGAGATATTTTGAATACTTGGACTTCCATTAAATTCAATAAGGACAATGTTTATAACAATAGCTAGATTGAAAATAGAAAAAAAATGTCTTCTACTTTTAAATGGACTCTCTTTTTCTCTCTCCTTTTCTTTTGGGAAATTTTCATAACTACAACTTCTATAAGAGTAAATTACATTATATACAACTATTATTTGATTCATGTTATTAAATACTTAATTATGGTGGATGTTCATAACTCATAAGGGAATAACACCCGCTTCTTTTCTCCATTAATCTCTCATTACTTATTACTATTATGGTTGTAACTCCAGCACCTTCATGATCTTTCCCCATGATCTCAATAGTTAATACTATGTTCATGGTATCCATTTGTATCACCTAAATATCATCCTATAAATAGAGTGTTTGAGCATCATATTGTAAACACTTGAATACACGAGGAAATAAGAATCTCTCATCTCTTCCTCTCCACATTCTTATTTTATATTATTACTTTAAATTAAATTTCTTAACATGTTATCAACACGAGTCTCTGACCAAATAGGCATGAGGCTTGAGTTTGATTCTTCTTCGGCTCATGTTATGATTAATCTCATTACGAGAACTCGAAAAGAAAGACTAATGCAACCAATAAGTATAAAATCATAGTGTTCGAATTCCAAGCCATTTCAGCATACTATTGTTGCTTAGAAATGTACGCAATCATTAATTTTGAGGTATGATTTAATACACCGATCGGTTTCTAAGGTAAAGCTTGGATTTCATAATTTCTATATTTTTCATTTTATCGCGTTTTTCTTTGTTCTTTTTGTTTAAAGCATGTTGCCCTATTTTTGATATTATATTATCGGCTTTCATATCCAAACATGAGACAATGACCATTTGATTGAAAGATTTTTAAGAACTAGAAACGATAAAATTTTCAATATTTATGCAATGCCATAAGATTTTGAACCAACTACTAGCCACCTATTTTAAGCACTGTTACCGAGTTATACATATTACAATTGATGAGGGATTTAAGAAATAGAAAGGGAATAAAGAAACAGAAAAATCAAAAATCAATTTTGATTGGTTATATTGTAGATGAATTTTATTGTCAAATAATCTAATTTTATACATCTTTTCCAACAGCCAATAATCAGAAGCTTTAGATGCTTTTGCTCTTCTTTATCCATCACTATCTCTACATCATTGGCTTCGCGGTTCAATATAATTGTTTTTTGGTTGCTATCAATTATTTCTTTGTGGTGGTTTTAAGTAGTTGGTTTCTCATAGAAGAACTTCAGAGGATCTAAATCCTTAGTGATTAAAGATCTAATTGAATTCTAAGATCGCACGATAAATTTGACAGAATTTGAAGTCTAAGTGATAATATTTTAAAGGCTCAAGGGTGAGTGTCAAGACTCTCATTTTCACTTTGACCTATTACACTGTTAGTTGAGGGTAAGACGGTGGATTCAAGTCCCATCGTACCTTGAGGGTAAAATATCGGGTTTAAGTCTTAGTGCACCATGATAATAAAAGGTTGGGTTCGAGTCCTAACGTATTAGTGTTACATGCCTTCATATGGGTAAGACATTGAGTTTGAGTCCTAATGCATCATATTGATGATAAAATGATGACTAAGGAAAAATAATGTCTTTTTCATGAAAAATCATGAAGCTTGCCTCACTTGATTTGCTCCATTCTTGAAGTGAATATGATAACAGTGCATAATAAGTCTAAATGAAGACAAGTGGTTGACCAATGAATGTGGGCGTGCCAAAGACAAAAATAATAATAGTCATCATTATGATAAATGAAAAAAGGAAAACAATAAGGGTTCTCAAAACAATCTTTCAAAGGTGAAGAAAATATGAATTAATGTGGTCTGCTAACACGAGACACGTTCACATGATTATTGTCCATTTTTAAAAATGTGACTTGTGATAAGCATCGTAAATGCATATTCAGTCCTGAAAATGAATGTGAAAAAATATATGCAATACAAATTATACATAGAAATGTGTTTATGCATGATTAAATAAATACTACAACTCACCTCTACTGAAGGTTTGAGAGAAAGAAGAAAATGAACATTACTGTGTGGTTATATGAATATGCCATTGGTCGCGTACATATGGTAAGCCAAAAATATTTTGTTGTGCCTTATAAAAATTTATTAAGGCAAAGTTAAGCAGGAAATAATTTTTCTTATGATGATTCTGACCATAACAATTATTATGAGATAATTTTCTTCGTGAAAGAGAAATTCACCATATGAATGGTGTGACAAAAGATCTTGTAGTACAAAATTAATTAAGAGCTCCGGAAGAACTAATTTGTTACTATCTGGATGAATGAAATTATTCTTGACATTAATATTATGTTAAGTCTCAAAAGAAACTTTTTAAGTTTTAAATATATTAGCCAAAGTGGTTGGCATTTGAGACTATAAATGAAAGGAAAATTGAATTTTAATATTACTATAATCGGGTATGTAACGACCCGACCGATCGTTTTGAGCTCTTGCACGTCGTTCGGTGGTTTGAGGTCGTGAGTAGCTTCACTACATGTTTTATGACTTGTACGTGTGATCTAAATTAAACTTCGGGAAGTTCGGAGTAGGAAAATTCTCAATTCAGAAGCTTTATATTTGAAGAGTTGACTAAGGTTTGACTATTCAGTAAGCGACCTCGGAATCGAGAATTAAAGGTTCCAATAGGTTCGTATGATTTCGAACTTGGGCATATATTCGGGTTGAGTATCGAGTGGTCCTGGAGCATTTCAACACTTAATATGGAAAGTTAGCATTTTGAAATTCTTTAGATTTCCTAAGTTTGGTTTGAAGTAGACTTTGGTGCTATCGATGTCTGTTTGGGGTTCCGAGCCTTGGAATAGCTTCGTATCGTGATTTTATGACTTGTACGTAAAGTTTGGCATCATTCCAGAATGTTGAAGTATGAAACATATGCATTCGTCGAAGTTTGAATGTTGGAAAGTTGAAAGAAGTTTTCGATCGTCGATTCGTAGTTTTGATGTTGTTTGTTATGATTTGAGGTCTCGAGTAGATTCGTGTTATGTTTTGGGACTTGTTTATGTAATTGGACAGGGTCTCGGGAGTCTTTGATGTGTTTCGAGTGTGTTTGGATTGTGTCGCACTCTAATTTGATGTTTCAGCATTGTTTCCTTGGGTATAAAGGATACTATATTGAGTAAACGACATTTAATTTGTGATTTGATTAACCATTTGATTTGGTGCGAACATTTGTTCTTCGCGAACGTGGGAGAGGTTCCGCGAACGCGAAGAAGGATTTCTAGGTTGACCGGTCAACGAGAAAAAATGCTTTTCGCGAACGCAAATGTCTCGCGCGAAGGCGATGAACAAAAATCATTTGGATGGTATTTTAAACCGAGAATTTTAGTATTTCGAGCATATCTTGAATTCTAAATCTCCGTTTGTGGTAATTTTTGCGACATTGTTCTCATCTCAACAATGGAGTAAATATCTGTCCTTTATTTTGATATTTTCCATGATTATTTTCGTTGGTTATCATTTTTATCCGTGTTGGGATGATAGAAATTGGGGTTTTTGAGCCCCAAAGTTTTAAGATGGTAAATCATTGATTTGAGGGTCAATTCATGGACAAAATTGGATGATATTTGGAATATATACTATATAAGTTATTGGTAATAATTATTTTTGATAATTTTTGGAATCTGGACGTGTGGGCCCGTGGGTTTACTTTCTTGACTTTTCGAGCGGAGTTGAGAATTATTATACATTGTTAAATTATACACATTGGAGTATATTTTGATTGATTTGCACATTGGTTGACTAGTTTCAGTTCGATGGACATTGGTTTGAGGTGTTAGAGAGGCGTTGGAGCAGGTTATGAAACTTCATAGCAAGGTAAGTCTCATGTCTAGCCTTGTGAGAGGGAAACTACCCCTAGGTGACATAATTGTTATGTGCTACTAGTTGTGGGTGCTAGTAAGCACGAGGTGATGAGAGTCCATACGTAGCTAAAGCATGTTTATGTCCGGATAGACTTAAGACTTTATCATGTAATATTTGAATTATTTGAACTCATTCTGCCGGCTTAATTAATTGAATTTATAACATATATATACATATAGGCCGAGCCTTATCACCTTGAGTTATTTGAAAGTTATTTGAGAAACGATAAAGGTTATATTCCCTTTATGATCATGTACTGTATTGTAAACACGTGTCTCGTAATTCGATAAGTTCCTTCCTTTCTTGTGGAGTAGGGATAATGCCTCGGCAGTATAACATAATTCATCTATGATTCGTGTCGGTCGACCCTCGGCAGTGTACACATTATTCTGGATCGAGTCGTACGACCTCGGCATAATCGTGCATTATATCGGTAGCAGTCCGAATATTCACGAGATTATCCTTCCGCTGATGCCTGGCATTTTATATGGTATTACTTATCCATTTGATATTGGCATTTGATATTTTTCGAGTTGTTGAGATAGGATACGAGATTGTGAAATTTATATCGTTAAAAGGAATTTTGAAAGATTATGCTAGTTATAGATTTTACCTTATTGCTACTATTGTGCTTCATATCTGTTTATGATTTACCATATTGTTTTATTGGATCTCTAGTAAATGTCGATGTCGATACCTCGCCACTACTTCTCCAGGGTTAGGCTAGATACTTATTGGGTACACGTTGATTTATGTACTCATGCTACACGTATGCACTAAATATGTAGATTTGACAGGTTCATTTGGTGGCCATCTTGCCGCGTAGGCGCAACTGTTGAGGAGACTTTATCGTGAGCTACATTCCAGGCTACATATCGCAGCCCACAGACTCTCCATCATACTATTTACTTTATCATGTCTTATTTACATTCCGGACAGGTGTTGTATTATTGTTGTACTCCTTCGTAAATGCTCATGCACTTGTGACACCGAGTTTTGGAATATTCTAGAATTTGTTTATGGTTTTGCTTAACCTCGATAAATTGTATTTATCTACGACTTTAACTCATTTTTGTCTCCACCTAATAAGATTCATGATTTCAAAAATAACAAAATGAATAACTAAGTTGTTATTTCACCGTTGGCTTGTCTAACGGCGACGTTGGGTGCCATCATGACCTATAGTGGATTTCGGGTTGTGACAGTTTGGTATTAGAGATCTAGGTTCACTTGGGTCTCACAAGTCATGAGCAAGTCTAGTAGAGTCTTGTGAATCGGTATGGAGATGTCTGTACTTATCTTCGAGAGGCTACAAGGCTGTTAGGAGCACTTCCCTTCTTGATTCCTCATCGTGCGATTTGAATCCATTGAAGCTTATGCCTTCATTACCTTCCTACTCATTCTTATACAATGTTGAGTGCTTGTTATCAGTTCAGCATCAAGGAGTTGTAGTGTTACTGCAGGTATGGTGCAGGATGTTTCTCCCTGCATATTCGGGCTGGCTATTACCGTTGCCTTGTATAAGGTGTTCAGTTGTTTCATCCTATTTCTAGTATTGCCTATGGTTTTGAGGATATGCACATATTATTCTTATGTTCATGCGTTGTTATTGCGTAGTGTTGGCGTAGTGATAGGGTTCTTATTTATGTGTCATGGCAGTGAATTACTCGAAAGGAAGATTTCTCGGTGCATGATTTAGAGGTTCAGCATTTAATTCTAGAGGAAGAAAAACAATTGGACTATGAGTGTTCAGGCCTTGGTTGACGGAGTAGCGAGACTTGATATTTTCCAGCGTGGTGGAATTCTCATTTGTTATGTGGTGTAGTCTTCCTTGTTGGAACACATTAAGGTTCCTCGGTTTTATGGTCTCCTTTGAATTTCCTTCGGGGAAGGGTGTTGTGGAATGGTTCCTAAGCATTGATTATTAGAGATGGCAGTGTAAGTCAGCTTCGGCGTCGAATCGGTGTTTCTAGTGTTGATGTCTCGAGAAAGATGATCTTCGAGGAGGCTTAGAGTTGGTAGAAATTTATTAGTTCGGGTGCTACAGAGATGGATTTTGATTTGAGGTTGGGTAGCGAAGGATGAGGAACAACATGGTGGGAGGTGTCTCGCGGATGTTGAATTTATAGCAGGTCAAGTACGAACAATAAAGGCTGTGCTTAACCAAAGTGGGAGTGGCATATGGATTCTGTGGTAGGATAGCCGCATGCTTGGAGAAACTTTAGAGCGATTTGGGGATCATCGTGGACAATGACTAAGTTTATAAATCTCATTTGGGATGGTGCCTACTGTACTAGGGAACTTTGAATATGATGGAAAAGAGTTTGCTTGGGAATGTAATATGACTCCGAGTTCTGGATGCATCGCTAGACCTTGATTTGGTGTTGATGGGAACGAGTAGGCATGTCACGCCCGAATTCTCCCTCTGTGAATTGTCGTGACGGCACCTAGTCTCTACAACTAGGTAATCCTAACACTTTGCGGAAACGAAAATGAAACATGAACATTTACGACTAATAGATTAGATAATGTTAATTAAGCAGTTAAGATGTCGCTCGGCATATACAATAATCAACTCCCAAACTGTATAAAACACTCCCAAGATCCGGAATACCGTAAGTCACAAGCTTCTATGAGAAACTAATTGTTCTATACATCATTGTCTTTAGAATAAGAGAAGAATGAACACAGGGGGAGGGATAGAGGGGGACTTTGAGGATCTCGCGGGCAGATGTACCTTGAAGTCTCCAATAAACAGTAGCGACTGCAACTAGTAACGAGGCTGGTAGGAAGAACCTAGATCTGCACACGAAAACATGTGCAAGAAAGGGCGTGAGTACAGCACAATGTTACCTAGTAAGCGCCAAGCCTAACCTCGATCGAGTAGTGACGAGGTCAGGTCAGGGCCCTACTGGTATATATATATATGATAAAGCAAGCCAGAATGAAATATCGTTGTAAAATAAAGATTGAAATTTAATAAGAAAGAAATCATAGAAGGCAACAGCTCGGTACACAGAAATACAACAGGGGATCTCCCAAGATACTGTCTCGTAGTCCTAAACGTATTTGTGCAGGGGGATCTCCCGGAATATTGTTCCGTAGTCCCAAATTAAATATGCAAGACGGAGGATCTCCCGAAATACCTTTCCTGTCACGACTCAACCCGGTGGGCCGCAACGGGCACCCAGTACCTTACTCAACCGAATACCAATGTAACATATCATTCTTATCAAAAGAAGTATGATTGGTCCTAACAGTTCCATAGCCTCCCGAAGATAAGTACATACGTCTCTGTACCGATCCGTGAGACTCTAATAAATCGGCTTGAGACTTACGACACCTATGACCCTAGAGTTCTGATACCAACTTTCCACGACCCAAATTCTCCCTCCATGTATTTTCATGACGGCACCTAGTCTCTACGACTAGGTAAGCCTAACACTTTGCAGAAACGAAAATGAAAACATGAACATTTACGACTAACAGTAACAGATAATGTGAAATAAGAAATTAAGATGCCGCTCGGCATATACAATAATCAACTCCCGAGCTGTACAAAAAACTCCCAAGATCCGGAACACCTTAAGTCACAAGCTTCTATGAGAAACTAATTGTTCTATACATCACTGTCTATAGAATAAGAGAAGAATGAACATAGGGGGGGATAGAGGGGGACTCCGAGGATCTACGAGTGCGGGAAGATGTACCTTGAAGTCTCTAATAAATAGCAGTGACTGCAACTAGTAACGAGGCTGGTAGGAAGAACCTGGATCTGCACACGAAAACATGTGCAGGAAAGGGTGTGAGTAAACCACAATGGTACCTAGTAAGTTCCAAGCCTAACCTCGGTCGAGTAGTGACGAGGTCAGGTCAGGGCCCTATTGGTATATATATATATATATGATAAAGCAAGGCAGAATGAAATATTGCAGTAAAATAAAGACTGAAGTTTAACAAGAAAGAAATCATAGAAGGCAACAACTCAGTACACATAAATATAACAAGGGATCTCCCGAGATACCGTCTCGTAGTCCCAAACGTAAATGTGCAGGGGGATCTCCCGGAATAACGTTCTATAGTCCTAAAGTAAATATGCAAGACATGGGGATCTCCTGGATACTGTTCCGTCGTCCCAAAGTAAATATGCATCCAAATAACATAATTCAATAGTTATGGCACGAAATCCTACAATAAAACCTAAGTACAAGTTAGGAAAGACAGGAAAATTCACTAAACATGCTGCACGTAGTTCAGATAAATAGTTAAGGCAAGTAGGCATGATATTTTAGTCTAACAGGATACTAAACATGCTGATAAGATTCAAATAAGAAGGAAAAACAGGTTATTACTTAGTAGAAATCAGGTTTTTACAACAATTATCCCGTGTATGTACCCGTCACCTCACGTACACGATGCTCATATATCAAAAAAAATACCAATCCTAAGGGGAGTTCCCCTACACAAGGTTAGTGTCACGACCCAAACCGATGGGCCGTGACAGTTGCCCAAGTCCTACCTTCGAACACCCTTAATCATGCGTCTAAGATATAAACATAAATGGTGTACGTGAAGGACCATCGGATTGTCAAATAGAGCACGCCAACTCCGGTGATCAAAGATCCTAAGAAGGGGGACCGTCGGCTTGTCTACATGCACCTGCGGGCATAAAACGCAGACCCCAGGTAATAGGGCGTAAGTACAAATAATGTACTTAGTATGCAAGGCATAAAAATCAGTACATAAAAGACATATATGAAACATGGAATACAGAATTCCACTTGTAAGTATAAATAACTTTGTAAATCTTGAAACATTTATAATGTCATGCACATGCATATAAATGTCATGTCATGCATAGATATAGGTGTACATAATATCATCAAGCCTCTGAGGGCATCCCATCATATCATCTCGGTCACTGTGGGAAAAATCATCAACATATACCAACTGATCAGGTATCTTTTTCCATATCCCATATACATATATTATACATATATACGTGTATATAATGCCATCTGGTCATGTGTCAATGTAAATGAATACAGTGCATGATAAGTACGTCAATAAAATCTTTCGGAGTGTCATAATACCATTATGCCTCTTATTAATATCATAAAATAGACTTTATCAACTTAAGTATTTTCTGTGATCCATGAACAGATGATGGAATAATAAGACTTATGGGAAAATAAGAATATACGCATCTCTAGCATTTCTATGAATAGAGTAATTTATTGAATTTATGCATTTTCTCATTTCGTTTGTGTCGTATAGATCATGCCAAAAAGAAATAAATGATAGCCTTAACATACCTGAGTCGATTCTTTTGACAATCATCTATCACACGTTAATTGCGGCAAAACACGGAACAAGTCGTATGAAAAGCTCGAAGCAATCACATTGCTATGTAAAGAAAATCTTGGCCGAAACTTTTTCTTAAAAACTTATCAATAACGTTGCTATGCAAGGAGATTTTGGAAAAGGATTTAACATTACCATGTAAGGAAGCTTGGACTCTTAGAAATAACGTTGCTATGTAAGGGATATTTGCTGAAAACTCTTTAGCAATTCATTTTGAGCAATCCATTTTGAACCAAAGAATGTTACCTTTATCTTTAGGTGGGCCCTATCTAGGATGACTAAGCCACTTAGATCCTCCAAAGTGTGACATTTAGGCAAGACCTAAGAGTCATCTTAAATTAAAAGGGGCGCTGCCACGTTCTTGGCCTTTTAGGCTTATCTTAAAGACTTAATTAATAATGATTTACTACTATCTTATTTAATTAATTAATTCCCCATTAACCAATTACCATATAATTAAGAATGATCTCAACCTACTTAAAATACTACTCACTTTTAACATACCTTATACACTTTACTATCATAGTCATATAGTATCTTGTATGGCACTAGTCTATAAATACCGGGTATTGTAGCTCAGTCTTTATTTTATCTCATATCGACCAACTTCAACGAAACTCACTTTCTTTGATTCGTTTATCCTTTAACCTTCACGGAACTTACTTATCGCTTATTGTAAATAACATAAATATTTATAACCTCAAGATAATCTTATCCCCGATTCTATGTCGATTAACTTACGACAAAAATTTTACGTACGAAGTGCGGGAAATGCGGGATATAACATCCTACCCCCCTTAGAAACATTCGTCCCCGAATGTTAAATTCCCTGGGATCTATATAAATCTTGACAGTGTCGCCTTTGTAACAATACTACTACCAACTCTTCTTGTAGAAACTCACTAATTCAACGCCACATAGGACCGCTATTGTCACTCCTGACAATGGCCTCACACGTCCAATGATAATAACTAAAACAAGAATCCATACATGTACCTTATGGTTTTGATGTCTTATCGTACCCTTCTCTGGAGGAGGAAATAAATGGGGATATCTAGACTTCATGGCTTCCTCGGCCTCCCAAGTAATTTCTTCCACATTGTTGTTTTTCCAAAGTACTTTCACCGAAGCTACATCCTTAGTTCTCAATATCCGAACCTGACTGTATAATATAGCAATGGGATTTTCCCCATATGATAGTTGTTCTGTGACATGAACATCATCAACTGACACAACTCTAGAAGGATTCCCTATATATTTACAGAGCATAGACACATGAAAGACTGGATGTACAGACTCCAAGTCCGAAGGCAAGTCTAACTCATATACTACCTGGCCTACCTTGCGTATGATCCTATATGGTCCAATGCACCGAGGGCTAAGTTTTCCTTTCTTACCTAACCTCATAACACCTTTCATCGGTGATACCTCTAGGAATACCCAGTCTCCAACCTGAAACTCCAAGTCTCGCCGTCGATTATCCGCATAAGACTTCTGACGGCTTTGAGCTGCTAATAGCCTTTCCTGTATAAGCTTAATTTTCTCGATTGCCTGTTGTACCAATTCTGGTCCTACTAATGTATTTTCCCCAACATCGAATCACCCTATAGGCAACCTAAACTTTCGTCTGTAAAGAGTTTCTATGGAGCCATTTGGATATTGGAATGGTAGCTATTATTATATGTGAACTCAATAAGAGACAGATGATCATCCCAACTACCCTTGAAGTCAATCACACAAGCCCGTAACATATTCTCAAGTGTCTGAATAGTACGCTCAGCCTGTCCGTCTGTCTGGGATGAAATGTTATACTAAGACTTACCTGAGTCCTTAATCCTTTTTGGAAGGACCTCCAGAAGTTAGCTGTAAATTGAGATCCTCTATCCGAGATAATAGATACACGGACACCATGCAGTCATACTATCTCCTTAATATAAAGCCTTGCATAATCCTCTGCGAAATATGTAGTCCTAACGTGTAGAAAATAGGCTATTTTGTAAGCCTATCAACAATAACCCATATAGAATCAAAATTACGCTGGGTACAAGGTAAGCCTACGATGAAATCCATATTGATTACTTCTCATTTCCAAGTCGGAATCTTCATAGCCTGCAATAATCCAGCAGGTTTTTAATGGTCAATCCTGACTTGCTAATAGTTAGGGTACTGAGCAACAAACTCCGCTATATCCTTTTTCGTCCCGTCCCACCAATATATTTTCCTGATATCATGATACATCTTGGTTGCTCCTGAACGACTAGAATAACAAGAATAGTGAGTTTCTCCCATAACCTGATGATGCAACCCTGCAACATTAGGGACACATAATCTTCCTCGATATCTGAGGACCCCACCTTCTGTAATCTCAAATGGTGTCTTCTCTTTTTGAGGGGTGGTATCCCTATAATGAACTAACACATGATCGTCGTATTGCGTTCATTCACTTCAGTTACTAACGAGGATGTTGTCGTATCCTGAATAGTAATTCCAATATCACTTGAGTCCAGTAACATAACTCCAAGACTAGCTAGCTGATGAAGCTCATGTTCTATTCCCCTCTTCTCTGGCTGTAAATATGATAGGTTAAGGCTACCCATAGATCTACGGCTGAGGGTGTCGGCTACCACGTTCGCCTTCCCTGGATGGTATAAAATATTAATGTCATAATCTTTAAGTAGCTCCAACCATCTCCTTTTTCATAAATTCAATTCCTTTTACTTGAAGATAAATTGGAGGCTCTTATGATCCGTATAGATATCAACATGAATGCCATAAAAGTAGTGCCTCCGCATCTTTAGTGAATGAATCATTGCGGCTAACTCTAAATCATGGGTTGGGTAATTCTTCTTGTGTTTTCTTAGTTGTCTAAAAGCATAAGCTACAACCTTACCATGTTGCATCAGTACACAACCCTATCCAACGCTCGAGGAGTCACAGTAGATAACATAACCGTCGGTCCTTTCTAGGAGCGTTAGAACCAGTGTTGAATTTAATCTATCCTTCAATGCTTGAAAACTCCATTTGCAAGCATCAGTCTATTGAAACTTTGATCCCTTCTGAGTCAACTTTGTTAAAGGTGCTGAAAGGGAAAAATCCCTCTACAAATCTCCTATAATAACCTGCCAGACTGAGAAAGCAACGAACCTTTGTTGGCGTCGTGGTTCTAGGCCAAGTCTTTACTACTTCAATCTTTTGTGTATCAACTCGGATACCTTCACCCGAAATGATATGCCCAAGGAAAGCTAGATAGTTCAACCAGAATTCACATTTAGAGAATTTTGCATACAACTTCCCTTTTTGTAGAACTCTGAGCACAGTATGCAAATGATCTGCATACTCATTCTCTGAACGAGAATACACCAATATATCATCAATAAATATAATTACGAATAGATCCAAAAAGGGTCTGAACACACGGTTCATCAAATCTATGAATATTGTTGGGGCATTGGTCAAATCGAACGACATAACACGAAACTCAAAGTTCACGTATCTGGTCATGAATGCTGTCTTCGGAATATATTTCTCCTTAACCCTTACCTGATGGTACCCAGACCTCAAGTCTATCTTTGAGAAACACTTGGCACCTTGCAACTGATCAAATAAATCATCAATCCTCGGGAGTGGGTACTTATTCTTGATCATCACCTTATTCAACTATCTATAATCAATATACATCCGCAAGGAACCATATTTCTTCCTTACAAATAACACAGATTCTCCCCACGGTGATGTACTAGGTCTGATAAAGCTTTTTTTTTCAAGCAAGACCCTTAATTGTTCCTTCAACTCTCTCAGCTCTGAAGGTGTTATTTTATTGGGAGGAATAGATACTAGCTGAATACCTGGTAATAGGTCAATAACAAACTCAATCTCTCACTCTAGGAGGAGACCGGGAAGCTTATAAAGGAACATCGAGAAACTCATTAACCACAGGGATAGATTGAATGGTTAGTGCCTCTACTTTCACAGTCTTTACCCGAACTAAGTGATAATTATAACCTTTTCTAATCATCTTCCTTGCCTTAAGATAGGAAATTAATCTACCTCTCGGCGATGCTGTATTACCTTTCCACTCCGAAAACAGGCTCTCCTGGGAATTGAAATCGAACCATCTTTTATATACACTTGATGTTAGCATAACGAAAAGCCAACAAATCCATATCCATTATATCATCAAGTTCTACCCAACCGAGCACCACGTACCTTATCCTTGTTTATTATCAAACCTATCACGGGCCATTAGGGGCCATATCCGTATATGTAAGTAACAATATTAGGACTTAGCTCGCATAACTAATTTAGAAAAAAGTTTATATAGATACATAATGGTCGACAAGGCCGTAGACATGTCATACCAAAAATTATACACGTGATATCGTCTACAAAACTTCTAAGAAAACATAACCATAATATATATAAGTTGGGATATGGCTCCCTATGTCCTCAGAAAACAACCTAACATATTCAGAATCCAGTCTTGGTAATAATCCAAGAAGAAGTGGAGCTCACAAAAAAAAGCTGATATCTGGAGGAAGTCTACAATAGAGGGACCTTGCCTCATCCTATGCGAGAGCCTCGATCAGACACAGCGGAATCTTCATATTCTTATCAGTTACCTTCATCCTCTTGGCCCGACTACTATCCTATTCCTCTTCACATCCCATAATATACACAGACGAACCTTGATTGGCAGACTCCCAAGACTATGGACTATCTAGAACTTCAGAAGAACTGATGTCTATAAATACTCTAACATAGTTTTAACTTTGAGGGGAACACGGTTGTGCCAATCCGTGCACCACTCCCTTTATACCCTGATCAACGGACCCTGATAATGAAGTTAAGGGCCTTGGTGAGGTCGGAACTCCTCTCACCCCATCTGCTGTCGGCGAGATCGAAACTGCTCTAACAGATGACTCATATGGATCCTCCTCAATAAAACCCATTATCTCCGATGGATCTGACTCCATAGTGTAACTTATATCTCCTTCTAACACCTTCGTAGCCTTCTGACCCGTGCTAGCGGCTGGCGCATGTCGTCTAATAGTAATAGGCATCACTAAAAACATAAATAAGGTAAAGATTAGGAGTGGATACTTGTGACTCAGTTCTATCGCACAATATGGACTAGAAAGAAAAGTAACCATCCTAAATATCCTATAGCTTCCCGTTTATAAGTGTGGTGAACAACACACCCATAAACAAGACTCTACTAGACATGGTCTGTAGACAATCCTAGGACAAAACTGCTTTGATACCACGTTTGTCATGACCCAAACCGATGGGCCACGATGGATGCCCAAGTCCTACCTGTGGAACACCCTTAAGCATGCGTCTAAGATATAAACACGAATAGTGTACGTGAGGGAAACCTTTCCAAAAGACATATATACATAAACATGGGGAATATAGTGGGGCGAGCTGGCAAGGATGATATAGACAACTATATATCAAAGACTAGAAGCCGGCGAGGCCACACAATATCCAACTATACATACTGTATACAGACCTCTAATAGAATATACAACTGTACAAGGACGGGATTGGGCCACGTCATGCCCACATGTATACAAACATATCATACCAAAATCAAAAGCAGCTCCGGATCAAATAGAGCATGCCAACTCTCGCTGATCAAGGATCCTAAGGAGGGGGACTACCGACTTGTCTACCTGCACATGCGGGCACGAAACGCAAGCCCCGAAAATAGGGTATCAGTACGAATAATGTACTGAGTACGTAAGGCATAAAAACTAGTACATAAAAGACATAGATGAAACATGGAATAAAGAATTCCACTTATAAGTCTAAATAACTTTGTAAATCCTGAAACATTTATAATGTCATGCACGTGCATAAATGTCGTCATGCATAGGTATAGATGTACATAATATCATCAAGCCTCTGAGGGCATCCCATCATATCATCTCGGCCACTGTGGGAAAAATCATCAACATATACCAACTGATCAGGTGGTGGTGCGTATATAATGCTGTAACCTTTTCTCATGTATCATATACATATATTATACATATACATGTATATAAGGCCATCTAGTCATCAGTCAATGTAAATGAATGCAATGCATGATAAGTACGTCAATAAAATCTTTCGGAGTGTCATAAGACCATTATGCCTCTGATTAATATCATGAAGTAGACTTTATCAACTTACGTATTTTCTAAGACCCATGAACATAAGATGGAATAATAAGACTTATGGGAAAATAAGAATATACGCATCTCTACCATTTCTATGAATAGAGTAATTTATTGAATTTATGCATTTGCTCATTTCGTTTGTGTCGTATAGATCATGACAAAAAGAAATAAATGATAGCCTTAACATACCTGAGTCGATTTTTTTGACAATCATCTATCACACGTTAATTGCGGCAAAACACGGAACAAGTCATATGAAAAGCTCAAAGCAATCACATTGCTATGTAAAGAAAATCTTGGACGAAACTTTTCCTTAAAAACTTAGCAATAACGTTGCTATGCAAGGAGATTTTGGAAAATGATTTAACATTACCATGTAAGGAAGCTTGGACTCTTAGAAATAACGTTGCTATGTAAGGGATATTTGCTGAAAACTCTTTGGTAATTCATTTTGAGCAATCCATTTTGAACCAAAGAATGTTACCTTTATCTTTAGGTAGGTCCTACTTAGGATGACTAAGCCACTTTAGATCCTCCAAAGTGTGACATTTAGGCAAGACTTAAGAGTCATCTTAAATTAAAAGGGGGGTTGCCACGTTCTTGGCCTTTTAGGCTTATCTTAAAGACTTAATTATTAATTATTTACTATTATCTTATTTAACTAATTAATTCTCCATTAACCAATAGTCAACCAATTACCCATATGATTAAGAATTACCTAAACCTACTTAAAATACTACTCACTTTTAACATACCTTATACACCTTACTATCATAGTCATGTAGTACCTTGTATGTCATTAGTCCATAAATACCGGGTATTGGTAGCTCAGACTGTATGATTTCCCATATCGACCAACTTCGACGAAACTCACTTTCTTTGATTTATTTACCCTTTAACCTTCAAGGAACTTACTTATCGCTTATTATAAATAGCATAAATGCTTATAACCACAAGATAATATCATTCCCGATTCTACGTCGATTAACTTACGACGAAACTTTTACGTACGAAATGCGGGATATAACAGCTAGGCAAGCTACTTACCTCAAACCAAGATCAAATCAATCTGAAACAACACTCTTTCCATGAAAATCCAACTCCGAATGGCCTAGATCTAGCCAAAACCAATTACATAACATAAATACAACTACAAGGAACTAATCTAGCTACTGAAATCAAAGCTAAAGCGAGAAATTGAAAATTTGCCCCAAAATGCGTCCCCGGGCCCACATCTCAAAATCGGGTAAAAGTATGAATACCATCCACTCACGACTCTAACCATACCAAATTTACTCAAATCCGATACAAAAATCTCGATCAAAACCCCAAAATTCGGCCTAAGAACTTTTCTCAAAAAATTTCCCCATTTTCCACTCCAAATCACTAATTTAATGATGAAATTAACGACATAATCATGGGAATTAACCAAAACTAGGTATGAATCACTTACCCCAAACACCCACGTGAAAATCCCTACAAAAATCACCTAATTCCGAGCTCTCAAGTCCAAATGGTGAAAAATGACATAAACCCTCGATTTTGAACTTTTTAATCTGCCCAGTGATTCCTTAATCGTGATCACGGAAATAGCCTCGCGATCGCGAAGAACAACTTTGGTGCCCCAAGATTTAACCCTACTCGAACGTGTAAATCACCACGTGAACGCGATGCACTTTCTCTCATATCTACGCGATCACGAACGTCCTCACGCGTTCGCGATGAGCAAAGCGCATGGCCTGGCTTTAGTCTCCATAACACTACGTAAACGCGACCTTGGCAAGGCGTTCATAAAGAACCACTTCACACCATTACGCGTTCGCATACTCCTGCCCACGAACGCGAAGAACAAAACTTTCTATGCCCAGCTAAGCCAACGTGATCATGCCCCCCCCACTCACGATCGCGTATAGGGAAACCAGATATACCAGATCACAAAACTTAAGCCATTTCTCTAGGTCTAAAATGCATTCGATAATGATCAAAAACACACACGAGGCCGCCGGGACCTCAATCAAAGATACCCACAAGCCATAAAACACCATACGAACTTAGTCGAGCCTTCAAACAACCTCAAACAACACTAAAATAATGAATCATCCTCCGATTCAAACTTAAAGAACTCAAAAATTCCAAATTGGACAACCGATGCCGAAACCAACCAAACCATGTCCGATTGACCCCAAATTTTGCCCACAAGTCAACCCTACAGACCTACTCCAACTTCCGGAATCGGTATCCGACCCCGATATCAAAAATTCCACTATCGGTCAAAATCTCCAAAACTTCGACTTTTGTCATTTCAAGCCTAATGAGCTACAGACCTCAAAAATGCCATCTGAACACGTCCCTAAGTCCAAAATCAACCAACGCAGCTAAAGGAACTGACGAAACTCTATCACGGAGTTATTTTCACACAGTTCCGACTACGGTCCAAATCCTAAGGCTTAAGCTCCCGTTTTAGGGATTAAGTGTCCCAAAGAACTCCAGAAACCAAAACGAAACCTCCCGGCAAGACACAATAGCGAAAAACAGATACGGGGAAAGTGGTTAATATGGTGTTAGGGCTAAAACTCTCAAGACGACCGGCCGAGTTGTCACATCCTCCCCTTCTTAAAATAATCGTTCGTCTTCAAACGAGTATAGAGACATACCTGAAGTTGTGAAAAGATAAGGATAATGGCTGTGCATATCCTGTTTGGTCTCCTAAGTCACCTCCTCCACCAGCTAACCCCTCCACTGAACCTATACTGAAGCAATCTTCTTTGACCTGAGCTTTCTGACCTGCCTATCCAAAATAGCCGCTGGCTCCTCAACGTAAGATAGATCCTTTTCCAACTGGACTAAACTGAAATCCAATATATGAGCCGGATCACCGTGATACATCTGAAGCATAGAAACATAGAATACCGGACGAACTCTTTCTTGAGGTAAGGCAATCTCATAAGCAACCTCCCCAACACGTCGCAACACCTCAAAAGGACCAATGTACCTCGGGCTCAGCCTTCCCTTCTTCCTGGATCTCATAACGCCATTCATAGGCGATACCCGAAGCAAGACCCTCTCCCCAACCATGAATTCTACATCGCGAACCTTCCGGTCCGCGTAACTCTTCTGTCTGGACAAGGCTGTGCGGAGTCGATCCTAAATCACTTTCACCTTATCTAGGGCATCTTAGACCAAGTCTGTACCTAATAATAGAACCTCACTCGGCTCGAACCAACCCACTGGGGACCGAAATTTCCTACCATAAAGAGCGTCATATGGTGCCATCTGGATGATCGATTGATAACTGTTGTTGTAGGCAAACTCTGAAACTGGCAAGAACTGGTCACATGACCCTCCAAACTCCATCACACACGTACGGAGCATATCCTCTAATATTTGAATAGTGCGCTCGGACTTCCTGTCCGTCTGAGGGTGAAATGTTGTGCTCATTTCCTCTCTAGTACCCAACTCCTGCTCGATTGATAACTATTGTTGTAGGCAAATTCCGCAAGTGGAAAGAACTGGTCCCATGACCCTCCAAATTCCATCACACACGCACAGAGCATATCCTCTAATATCTGAATAGTGCGCTCGGACTGCCCGTCCGTCTGAGGGTAAAATGTTGTGCTCAGTTCCTCTCTAGTACCCAACTCCTGTTGTACGGCTCTCTAGAACCATGATGTAAACTGTGTACCCCGGTTAGAGATAATAGATACTAATACGCCATGAAGCTTGACGATCTCATGGATGTAGAATCGAGCCAGCTTCTTGGAAGAATATGTAGTCATCAGTGGAATGAAATGAGCTAACTTGGTCAGCCTTTCCACAATCATCCAAACTGCATCAAACCTCCGCTTAGTCGGTGGGATCTCAACAACGAAGTCCATAGTGATCCGCTCCCATTTCCACTCCAGAATCTCCAACTTATGAAACAACCCACCCGGCCGCTGATGCCCATACTTCACTTGTTGGCAATTTAGGCACCAAGCAACGTACTCCACTATGTCCTTCTTCATCCTCCTCCACCAGTAATGCTGCCTCAAGTTCTGATACATCTTCGCGCCACTCGGATGAATAGAGTACTGCGAGCTTTGAGCCTCTTGAAGAATCAACTCCCATAAACCATCTACATTAGGCACACATAGCCTGCCCTGCATCCTCAATACGTTATCATCCCAATAGTGACGTCATTAGCATCACCGTGTTGGACCGTGTCCTTAAGGACAAGCAGATGGGGGTTATCATATTGACGCTCCCTGGTACGGTCATAAGAGAAGACCGAGACATCACGCAAGCCAACACTCGACTCGGCTTAGAAATATCCAATCTCACAAGCTGGTTGGCTAAGGCCTGAGCATCCAATGCTAAGGGTCTCTCTGCTACTGGAAGATATGCTAAACTCCCCAAGCTCTCCACCTGGCGACTCAAAGCATCATCCACCACATTGGCCTTCCCCGGGTGGTACAAAATAGTGATGTCATAATCCTTAAGTAGCTCCAACCACCTCCGCTGACACAGGTTAAGATCCTTTTTCTTGAACAGTTGCTACAAACTCTGATGATCAATGTAAATCTCACAAGAAACACCGTACAAATAGTGGCACCAGATCTTCAGGGCATGAACAATATCTGCTAACCGAGGTCATGGAAAAGATAGTTCTTATCATACACCTTCAACTTTTTGGACACGTAGGCAATCACCCAACCGTCCTGCATCAACACCGCACCAAGACCAATTCGCGACGTATCACAATATACAGTGTAAGACCCCGAACCTGTAGGAAATACCAATACTAAGGCTGGTCAAAACTGTCTTGAGCTTCTGAAGGCTCTCCTTACACTCCTCTGTCGACCTGAACGGAGCACCCTTCTGGGTCAGCCTGGTCATAGGTGTTGCAATAGATGAGAATCCCTCTACAAAATGACGGTAAGACCCCACCAAACCAAGAAAATTACAGATCTCCATAGCTGATGACGGTCTAGGCCAACTCTGCACTACCTCCACCTTCTTCGGATCTACTTTGATCCCATCACTCGATACTACATGACCCATGAATGCCACCGAGTCTAGCCAAAACTCACACTTGGAAAATTTTGCATACCACTTCTTTTCTCTCAAAGTTTGAAGCACAGTCCTCAGGTGTTGCTCATGGTCCTCCCAAGTCCGGGAGTACACCAGAATGTCGTCAATAAACACAAGGATGAAAGAGTCAAGATAAGGCCAGAACACACTGTGCATTAAATGCATAAAGGTTGTTGGGGCATTGGTTAGCCCAAAAGACATAACGAGAAACTCATAGTGACCATATCAGGTCCTAAAAGCAGTCTTTGGGATATCTGGCTCATGAATCTCCAACTGATGATAGCATGAACGCAAGTCAATCTTGGAAAACACCCTGGCACCCTGTAACTGATCAAATAAGTCATTGATTCTAGGCAATGGATACATGTTCTTCATTGTAACCTTGTTCAGCTGGAGATAATCAATACACGTACACATGGAATCATCCTTTTTTCACAAACAAGACCGAACCACCCCAAGGTGACACACTAGGCCGAATGAAGCCCTTATCAAGCAACTCCTGCAACTGCTCCTTCAATTTCCTCAACTCAGGAGGATCCATACGTTAAGGAGGAATAGAGATGGGCTGAGTGCCCTGGCAACAAATCAATGCCAAAATCAATATCTCTGTCGGGTGGCATGCCTGGAAGATCAGCTTGAAACACATCTGGGAAGTCCCTCACTACTGGAATTAACTCAACTATAGGGGTATCAATACTGACATCTCTCACATAAGCCAAATACGCGTCATAACCTTTCTTAATCATTCGTTGAGCCTTAAGAAATGAAATAACCCTGCGTAGAGTATACTCTAAGGTACTTCCTTCATTCTAATAGCAGTAGGCCTAACATAGCCAGCTTCACGGTCTTAGCGTGGCAATCAAGAATAGCATAATGGGGCGACAACTAGTCCATACCCAAGATAACATCAAAATCTACCATGCTGAGCAATAATAAATCGGCTCTAGGCTCAAAACCACTAAGAGCAATCAAACAAAATTGAAATGCGCGGTCCATAACAAGAGAATCTCTCACAAAAGTAGACACATAAAGAGAGAAACTCAAGGAATCCCTAGATAAGCCCAAATGTGGGGCAAAATAAGATGGCACATATGAATTTGTATAGCCTGGGTAAAATAATACTGACGTATCTCTATGATAGACTGGAACAATACCTGTAATGACAGAGTCAGAAGAAAATGCCTCTATGCGAGCTGAAAGAGCATAATACATGGCCTAGCCTCCCTCTCTAGGGCGACCTCGACCTCCCCAACCTCCACCTGGAGCTGGTTGAGCAGGTGCGGCGGTAGCTGGTGCTGGAAGCATGACCGGAGGACCCGATGGAGCATGTGGTGGCTGAGAAGTTTGTGAGGTACACCCCTCCAAAGTCTGGAGCAATCCCTCACCATATGGCGAGTGTCGCCACACTCAAAATGACCCCTCGGAGGACATGGCTGCTGTGACTGACTCAGGCCAAGTCTGCTGGATTGGCCGCTGATAGCACCTCGAGCAGGAGGCACACTAGATACTGGCGGTGCATTATGAGGCTCCTTGGACCTGGAAGGAGTGGAAACACCACTGGCGGCTGGAAGAGTTGAATGAACAGGGCGGCTCACATAACCCCTACCATGGCAAGTTGTTGGGGCACGAGCTCCAGAATAATAACCAGTCTCTCGAGACCTCTTGGCATCTCTCTCCTCTCTGTCCCGGGCATGCTTGCCCTCCACTCTCCTGGCAATACTCATGACCTTCTCATAAGAGATATCCATCTATAACTCCCTGGCCTTGCTGGTCCTGATACTGAGGTGGAGTCCCTCAATAAAGCGATGAAACCTCTCCCAAAATGTGGCAACAAAGGCTGGTGCATGTTGGGCCAACACACTGAAACGGACTGCATACTCTAACACAGTCATAGAACCCTGGCGCAACTGCTCAAACTCCGTGCGCCATGCATCCTTGAGGCCCTGAGGAATATACTCTCTCAAAAACATATTTGAGAACTGAGTCCATGTGAGTGAGGCTGCCTCGTCCGAACTACTCAACTCATAAGCACGCCACCATTGATAGGTACTTCTCTAAGCTGGAAAGTGGTAAAAGAAACCCCACTCATCTCCGCTATGCCCATAGTACAGAGAATACGATGGCAATCCTCTAGAAAATCCTGAGCATCATCTAAAGCCAATACACTGAAAGTAGGTGGGTGGTGCTTCTTGTACCTATCAAGTCTGAGCTGCTCCGCCTCGGAAGCGGCTGTCCTACTCTTATGTTGAACTGGAGCTATCGGCGGCATATGAATGAACTATAGGGCCTGATCAACCTGGACCCACTTCTCAAGAGTGCGGGCTGGGGGAGTCTGTGCCCCTCCCTCGGCCTGAGATGTGGCAGAGCTAATGGGATCAATCCATCCTGAGCTAAGGTGCTGAACATACTCATGAACTGGGCTAGTCTCCTGGAGGGCTAGTGCAGCAATATGATCATCTGATGCCGGCCCTTCAGCTGGAGCTGCTGGGGCCTCCTCTGACGCAGCTCCCGCGGGTGCTCTGGCTGCACCTCGTGGTCGTCCTCTACCAAGCCACGGTCTCTGGCGGCTCTAGCAGGGGCGCAGCTACCTGGTCGTCAGATCTCTCGGTACGGGTCCTCACCATCTGTGAGAAGAAATAGAATAGAGACACCTTAGAATTTGATGTCAATAACTCACACGACAAGGAATTAAAAGAAGTATGATTGTTCCTAACAGTTCTATAGCCTTCCGAAGATAAATACAGACATCTCTGTAGCGATCTACGAACCTCTAATAAATCGGCTTGATACTCACGGCACCTATGACCCTAGAGCTCTGATACCAACTTTTCACGATCAAAATTCTCCCTCCGTGAATTGTCATGACGACACCTAGTCTCTATGACTAGGTAAGCCTAATACTTTGCGGAAACGAAAATGAAAACATGACCATTTACGACTAACAGTAATAGATAATTTTAAATAAGCAATTAAGATGCCGCTCGACATATACAATAATCAACTCCCGAGCTGTACAAAAAACTCCCAAGATCCGGAACATCCTAAGTCACAAGCTTCTATGAGAAACTAATTGTTCTATACATCACTGTATATAAAATAAGAGAAGAATGAACATAGGGGGGGATATAGAGGGACTCCGAGGATCTACGGATGCGGGCATATGTACCTTGAAGTCTCCAATAAACAACAGTGACTGCAACTAGTAACGAGGCTGGTAGGAAGAACCTGGATCTGCACATGAAAACATGTGCAGGAAAGGGCGTGAGTACACCACAATGGTACCTAGTAAGTGCCAAGCCTAACCTCGGTCGAGTAGTGACGAGGTTAGGCCAGGGCCCTACTAGTATATATATGATAAAGCAAGGTAAAATGAAATATCGCAGTAAAATAAAGACTGAAATTTAATAAGAAAGAAATCATAGAAGGCAACAACTCAGTACACAGAAATACAATAAGGGATCGCCCGAGATACTGTCTCGTAGTCCCAAACGTAAATGTGCAGGGGATCTCCTGAAATACTATTTCGTAGTCCCAGATTAAATATGCAAGATGGAGGATCTCTCGAAATACTGTTCCTATCACGACCTAACCCGATAGGCCGCGATGGGCACCTAGTATCTTACTCAACTGAATACCAACGTAACATAGCCTTCTTATTACATCATCATAGGTAAGTGGGCCATAAGGGGTGTCATGAAATAACCAGGGTAAACATAAGGGAATACCGGACATAGAACGACCCAACCAGATATAGACACTAATACCTGTGGAATACGGGTTTATAAGGCCAACATCATCCTTTATATACTCAAAACATAGGCCAAAAGGCCATACAAGTATCTGTATATATGACATTTATCTACAAGCCTCAAAGAGTACATACTATTGTAAAGATCGGGATAGAGCCCTCCATACCAATCAATGCATGTACTAATCATACTGACCAAATAAGCAACTCCAGAGCAAATAGAACGCACCAACACCTCCCGCTGAGCTGATAGCCTACTTGAAGGGCTCTCAACCTGTTTATCGGGTTCTGGGGGCATGAACACAACATCCCTAAGTAAAAGGGACGTCAGTACGAATACTGTACCGAGTATGTAAGAAATGAAAATCAATAAATAATAGACATGAGAGAACATGGAGTAAAATACTCGACTTGTAAGTTTGAATAACTCTGTGAATCATTTAATACTTATAATGTCATGTATATGCGTATAAATATCATATCATGTGCATTCATAACATTATCGAGCCTTTGAAGGCATCCCATCATATCATCTCGGCCACTGTGGGAAAATCATTAATGTATACCATCTGATCAGGTGGTGGTGTGTATATAACGATGTAACCTTTTCCCATATCCCATATACATATATATACATATATATACATATATACTCATATATAACGCCATCTAGCCATGGGTCAATGTACATGAATGCAATGTATGAGAAGTACGTCAATAAAATCTCTCGGAATTGTCATAAGGCCATTATGCCTTTGAGTAATCATGAAGTAAAATTTTTTCAACTTACATATTTTTCTGAGACCCATGAAAAAAAGATGCAATAACAAGACACATGGGAATTCAAGAACATAGGCACCTCTAATACTTCTATGAATAGAGTCATTTATGGAAGTTGTGCATTTGCTCGTTTCGTTCATGTCGTATAGATCATTCAAAAAGGAAAGAAGGGATATCCTTAACATACCTGAGCCGATTCTCTTGATAATCTCTCTAACACACGTCAATTGCGACAAAAGACGTAACGACAGATCAAAGTAGGAAAAAATCTGTATGATATTCTTGAGAAAGATCGTACCGTGCTTTGTCTATCTTAGTCTTCAAAATCTTCTGTGTGTGTATTGGAGAAAGTATCATCAGCATCTTCTGCACTACTCATAGAGAAAGGACCTCCCGCCAAAAGAGAATGAATATTTGCAATAGAATGAAGTAAATCACATTGCTTTCACCTATATGAGTTTTGCTGAAGCATTCTTCTTTTCATTAGAGATATATGTATCTCCCTTAAGAGATTTAGAGAGGTTCTTTTAATCTTAGGAGGTGTGGTCCCCAATTATGTAGTGATTAAGACACAAACTCCTCTAAATAAGCCACCAACTCCTTAAGCATATGACTAGATGGCAACTTGCTGTCAACTTTCCAAAATCCCACGTGGATGTTGCCCTCTTTATAATTATCCAACAAATCTCTCTTAAATATTTATCCACAAATCCAATAATTAATCAACTACCACATAATTAAGAATTATCTCAAATTACTTAAAATACTACTCACTTTTAACACACTTTATAAACCTTAGTATCATGGTCATGCGGTACCTTGTATGACACTAGTCCATAAATACGGGGTATTATAGCGTGGAATGTATTTATCCCAAATTGTTAAACTTCGACAAAACTTATTTTCTTTGATTTGTTTACCCTCTATGAAATGGATAACCGGGTCTATGAAATAAGATATAGCAATGTCATCCTTTATTTATCACAACTACACCCTCATTCTATTACCAGGGCATCATTCCATCTTTTCTAAATGCCACTAGTCTTAGACTCCTTTGAGTTCATTCGACTATATGAGCTTTCCACAACTTAGAGAAACCATCAGCTCTCTTGTTTTCATGGGCTTAATCCTGAGGACATCCATTCTCAACACTTTCTCATTCACCCTTTCTTATCCTTACTACTGTTTTCTAAAACCTTGTCGCTTTACCATACTTTAGCTTTCGACCTATACATATCTATTAATACTACCCGTAACCTTTCTTCAACTTGCTTGCACCATAGATTTTCTTATGTTATTCTGGAACATTAAGTGAGACATCGCATCATCTCAAAATCTTCTTTACTCTCTTACCCAGACCTCTCGATACCTAGAAACCATAGGGTGGAAAATATGTCACAGACGACGCCGCTATCATTATTGGATACTGAATCCCAGCGCGTATAGCCTTCTATCTGAAGTATGGACCATTCACAATCTTCTGCACTTGAGTGTCTCTTATGTTTTTTTCACATTTACCTTAGTTACCTTGAAATATCACCTCACATTCTTCTATCTCTTTCATAACCTCCCTTGAACATAGGTATATTTCACATCCACAACTTGAAGCTCTGTTATAGTACTTGCACCTATGGTGCATACACAATCCAGTGGGAGTTTCATACTGACTTCTTATGAGGCTGGTACTCTTCTAACTGGCTTTATGGTAGAGTCGTTATAGAATATTGTTGTTTTACTATCTCTCTTCCTGAATTATAAATAATGATCTTCTTCACTAACTGGGTACCTCGTACCCTTCTTCATCTTGCTTCTTTTACTTGTTGAAATTTTTATCTACCTTCTGAATCTCTCATTACTTTTTACCATATGGGTGGATAGATATTCTTGCCTTAAGGCTCCTTATCAAGAGGCTCACACGTCTTAGTACAAACATGATCTACTAAAGAAATTATATTTACTCATCATAAGCATCATGAAAAATCGAGTTGCTCTTACTCAACTCTTCCATAGCCACATTCAATCTCTTATCAACTATAGGTATCATCTTCTTACGAATAAATTAGAAGCTAGGAGTTTGAATTCTTATAAGTGGGATCTACCACACGATCTAGACTAAGAAGAAAGAGTGACAATCCTAAATTCCATGTAGCCTCCTACTTATAAGTGTGGTTCACAACACACCCATAAACAAAACTCTACTAGACACGGCTTGTAGACTCCCTAAGACTGAACTGCTCTGATACCACTTTTGTCATGACCCAACCCGATGGGCCACAACGGGCACCCGGTACCTTACTCAATCGAATACCAACATAAAGTATCTTTCTTATTATATCATCATGGTTAAGTGGTCCAGAAGGGGCGTCATGAGATAACCAGGAAAAACATGAGGGAATACCCAACATAGAACGACCCAACCTGATATAGAAACTCATACCTGTAACATACGTGCCTAAAAGGCTAACGCCATCCTTTATGTACTCAAAATATAGTCCGACAAGGCCATACAAGTGTCCGTGTACATGAGATCTGTCTACAAGCCTCTAAGAGTACATAATAAAGGTCGGGACATAGCCCCGCCATACCAATCAATGCATGTACTAATCATACTGACCAAATAAGTAACTCCGAAGAAAATGGAGCGCACCAACACCTTCAGCTGAGCTGATAGCCTACTTGAAGGACTCTCAACCTGTCTATCAGGGCCTGCTGGCATGAAACGCAGCGTTCCTAGTCAAAAAGAACATCAATACGAATAATGTACCGAGTATGTAAGGAATGAAAATCTATAAATAATAGATATGAGAGAAACAAGGAGTAAAGGACTCGACCAGTAAGTTTGAATAACTCTGTGAAACATTTAATACTTATAATGTCATGCATATGCATATAAATGTCATACCATGCATGGGTATATGCGTTCATAACATCAGCAAGCCTCTGAGGGCCTCCCATGATATCATCTCAGCCAGTGTGGTCAAATCATCAACGTATAGCAGCTGATCAAGTGGTGGTGCATATATAACGTCGTTACCTTTTCCCATATCCCATATACATATATATATATATATACATATATTCGCATATATAACGCCATCTGGCCATGGGTCAGTGTACATGAATGCAATGCATGAGAAGTACGTTAATAAAATCTCTCGGAATTGTCATAAGGCCATTATGACTTTGAGTAATCATGAAGTAAACTTTTTTCAACTTACATATTTTTCTGAGACCCATGAACAAAAGATGCATAATAAGACACATAGGAATTCAAGAACATAGGCACCTCTAATACTACTATGAATAGAGTCATTTATGGAAGTTGTGCATTTTCTCGTTTCGTTCATGTCGTATAGATCATAATAAAAGGAAAAAATGGATAGCCTTAACATACCTGAGCCGATTCTCTTGAAAATCTCTCTAACACACGTCAATTGCGACAAAACACATAACGGCGGATCGAAGTAGAGAAAAATTCATATGATATTCTTGAGAAAGATTGTACTGTGCTCCGTCTATCTTAGTCTTCAAAATATTCTATGTGTATATTGGAGAAAGTACCATCAGGATCTTCTGCAATACTCATAGAGAAAAGACCCCTCGCCAAAAGACAATGAATATTTGCAATAGAATGAAGTAAATCACGTTGCTTTCACCTATATGAGTTTTGCTGAAGCATTCTTCTTTTCATTAGAGATATATGTATCTCCCTTAAGCTATTTAGAGAGGTTCTTTTAATCTCAGGGGTGTGGGCCCCACTTATATGGTGATTAAGACACAAACTCCTGTAAATAAGCCACCACCTCGTTAAGCATATGACTAGATGGCAACTTGCTTCCAACTTTCCAATATACCACGCGGATGTGTCCCTCCTTATTATTATCCAACAAATCTCTCTTAAATATTTACCCACAAATTCAATAATTAACCAATTATCCATATAATTTGGAATTATCTCGAATTACTTAAATACTACTCACTTTTAACACACTTTATACACCTTACTATCATGGTCATGTGGTACCTTGTATGCCACTAGTCCATAAATACCGGGTATTATAGCTCGACCGTAATTTTTTCCCAATTGCCAAACTTCGACAAAACTTATTTTATTCAATGTGTTTACCCTCTCACCTTCACGAATTTACTTTTCCCCTGTTTGAAATAGCATAATACTTATAATCCCAAAATAATCTCATTCCCGAACTTATGCCGATTAACTTACAACGAAACTTTAACGTACAAAAATGCGGGATGTACCATCTCATTTCCGAGCTCTCATCAATTTATTAATGGCGTATTTTCACGTTTGAAAATATGGGGTGTAACAGTTCTGTAGTCCCAAAGTAAATATGCAAGACAAGGGGATCTCCCGGAATATCGTTCTGTAGTCCCAAAGTAAATATGCAGCCAAACAATAGAATTCAATAGTTACGGCAGAAAATCCTACAATTCGACCTAAGTACAAGTTAGGAAAGATAGGTAAATTCACTAAACATGTTGCACGAAGTTCAGATAAACAGTTAAGGTACGTGGGCATGCTATTTTAGTCTAACAAGATACTACACATGCTGATAAGATTCAAATAAGAAGGAAAAATAGGTTATTACTTAGTAGAAATCGGGTTTTTACTACGATTAGCCCATGTATGTAATCGTCCCTCACGTACACGGCGCTCATATATCAAAAACAGTACCAGTCTTAAGGGGAGTTCCCCCACACAAGTTTAGGCAAGCCACTTACCTCGAACCAAGCTCAAATCAACCTTAAACAATGGTCTTTCAAAACAAATACGACTCCAAATGGCCCAAATCTAGCCAAAATCAATTAAATAACATAAATACAACTACAAGGAACTAATCTAGCTACTGAAATCAAAGCTAAAACAATAAATTAGAAATTCGCCCCAAGAAGACTCCCCGAACCCACATCTCGGAATCGGGTAAACGTTACCAATTATGAACTCCCATTCACTTACGAGTATAACCATATCAAATTTACTCAAATCGATACCAAATCATGATCAAAACCCCAAAATTTGGCCTAAGAACTTTTCTTAAATTTCCCCCAATTTTCCACCTCAAATCACTAATTTAATGTTGAAATTAAAGACATAACCATTGGAATTAACCAAAACTAGGTAAGAATCACTTACCAAAAACACCCACGTGAAAATCCTTCCAAAAGTCGCCTAATTCCGAGCTCTCAGGTCCAAATGATGAAAAATAAAATAAACCCTCGATTTTGAACTTTTAAATCTGCCTAGTGATTCCTTAATCGCGATCGCGAAGAACAACGTTGTTGCCCCAGGATTTAACCCTACATGAACGCATAAACCACCATGTGAACGTGATGAGCAAAGCGCGTGGCCCAGCTTTAGTCTCCTTAACACTACGCGAATGCGAATGCGACCTTGGCCACGCGTTCGCAAAGCACCACTTCACACCATTACGTGTTCGCATACTCTTGCTCGCAAATGCGAAGAACAAAACTTTCTCTTCCCATCTAAGCCTACGCGATCGTGCCCCCCCCCCCTCCTCGTGATCGCGCATAAGGAAACTAGATACACCAGATCACAGAACTTTAGCCAGTTCTCTAAGTGCAAAATGCATCTGATAATGATCTGAAACACACCTGAGGCCTCTGGGACCTCAACCGAAGATACCAACAAGTCTTAAAACACCATACGAACTTAGTCGAGCCTTCAAACCACCTCAATCGATGCTAAAATCACGAATCATCCTCCGATTCAAACTTAAGAACTCGAAACTTCAAAATTCGACAACTGATGCCGAAACCAACCAAACCATGTCCAATTGACCCCAAATTTTGCACACAAGTCTTATTCAACCATACAGACCAACTCCAACTTCCGGAATCGTACCCCCCCCCCCCCCCCCCCCCCCCCCCCCCCCCCCGCGATATCAAAATTTCCACTACTGGTCAAAATCTCCAAAACTTCGACTTTCGCCATTTCAAGCCTAAATGAGCTATAGACCTCCAAAATTCCATTCGGACACGTCCATAAGTCCAACATCACCCAACGGAGCTAAAAGAACTAATGGGAACTCTATTCCAGATTCGTCTTCACACAATTTCGACTACAGTCCAAATCCTAAGTCTTAAGCTCCCGTTTTAGGTACTAAGTGTCCCAAAGCACTCCAGAAACCAAAATGAAACCTCCTGGCAAGACACAATAGCAGACCTGGGGAAAGAAATGAATAGGGGATTGGTTCTAAAAATATCAAGACGATCGGCTGGGTCGTCATATGACGGTTTTGACTGGTGGGTGAGTGTGGACTCAGGAGGATTAACTAATTTCTTGGTGGTTGTAATCATTGAACTATCATTGGAAGATGTTGATATGGGATTACACAAAAGGTCTATCTCTTTTGAGGTGTTAGGAATTGTTTTTAGTAAAGGACCTCTGAAGAACTTTATTATCTATCCAACATGAAGTATGTACTACGATGTCATCCGGGGATCTCTTGAAGAAGATAGTACGACTGTCAGGAGGTCGAGTGTACGATTGTGGCTGATAATTCGGGATATGTTAGGATTAGTGCAACAAGAACTTAGAGAAATTTTGTTGAGCAATAGTGCGAGATCATGGTAACTGAGGAGGAGGAGTCATTATGACTTATGGTATTATGTAATTGTGGCTTAAAGCTAAGTGAGAGAGCCCACCGTCTATGATGATGTGCCTTTGCAGTTTAGGGTTACCAGTACGTTGGTGGATTAGTTATTACTAAGGGAAGGAAACATCAGGGATAATTTGAGCAGGTGATTTGATGGATATGATGTACAAGGGAAAGTATTCATCTGTTGCTTCATTGGAGTGATCATATGCTAACAGAGCACTAGTAGTTTGGTTAAATAATTGGGACTACACTAGAGTGGGCGACTCTTAAAAATGGTTCTAGTGGATTCGAGATTTTAGGTGTGGTACATAAGGATTTTCATGTTCGTTATGTGGCTGAGGATTGGTTTTTGTAGTAGAGCATGAGGAACTTGGAGAATTTCCAAGTTATCAACGGGTCGCACTGTAGTGTTCGAAAAATGAGCGAAACAACTTCGGATTTGTAGAAGATCTAATCAGCGCAGGTGTATTAGTTGGAGTTACTATAGAATGCATAAGAAGGATATGAAGTGGCTTATGGGTATTGATGTGATATGGTCTTGTGATATGGGTCACTCGGATGAGTGTTGTTTAAGGTCTGTTATTTATTTGAATAGAACAATTATTTCAAAGGCAAGTTAAGAGTATATTGGGATAAGTTGGTTCAGTTAGTAATAGTCTGAATCAGCATGATTGTATAAATGATCAGTTCCTTCAGTGTGTTAAGTTATACGAGTGATTCGTGGTTGTACGTGTGCTCTTGAGAACCACCGTGATTTGTTAAATTTAGAGGTATTTGATTCTGATGGTGCTAGTCGTCTCCCCAGGGTTGTATACATGCACTTGGCATGCTTGTGGTCGATATTCAGACATTTCATAAGTATAAGCATTACGAATTGGTGGGTGTTTCACTATTGATTGTTATTTGTGGATCGGGTTGCGCGCCGTGTTGATGTCATGTTTGGATCTTGTTTCACGATGCAACATTGTCATGTTTGGATTGGATTGCACGCCACAACATTGTCTTTTTTGGATCGGGTTGCATGCTGCAACAGTGTCATATTTTGATTGGGTTGCACGCTGCAACAGTGAGATGTTGAGTACGATTCCTTATACTTATTTTGTGTGGCTTGTTTCTCATCTCTAAGATAGAGCCATAACATTGGTTTGGCCGTTTTATTCGTTACGTGGGCTATGGTTCTTTGCCAGAGTACGTTCTTCCCTATGGGTCATATTCGAGTTTTAGCTCGTCGGAGCTTGATGATGTTGTATGATATTTTAGACAGTGTTTGAGGTGTCTTATTACCCGAGTAGCTTGTATTGGGTAAGACAAAGTTAGTGGACCTAAGATCAGGGCGATCAGATTTATATAGGGTATATTAAAGAGAAAATATCATCATTCAGTTCAGAATGGGGTCATAGTTCTTGTCATGTGGAGAAACTCCATGATTTATTGATTCTGGGGGTGGTTATGAGTTTCTACACATATTTTTCCTCGTGGAAGTATTGCGAGAGTTGAAACAGGGCTTATATGTGTTATGAGGTGTATTGCGGGCATCAGATTCATAAAATTGCAGCTATTATGGTGGGAGGATGTTATTACGGGCAAACGACTTATGTGGTGCATGGTGTGATTTCAGCATGGGTGCATGACCATGTTTTGGGTACAGTGTGTAGTGATTGATGCGGTGTACGTACATCAGAATCGGGTCTCGTGGAGAATTTGGATGTTGGAATTTGGTTCTAAGGCTTGTTAACTAAGTTTATAGGGAGAATCTTCAGTCTAGCTCGAGCTAATATGCTCACATGGGTTGTGATGGCCTGGGTAGGTGCACGAGGTGTTAATCAGCGATTTTGGACAACTTCGGAACTGTTCTTGTCATGTTCAAGGATGAATGTATGTTTAAGTGGGGGAGAATGTAACAGCCCGACTGGTCATTTTGAGCTCTTGCGCGCGTTCGGCTGTTTGAGGCTGTGAGTAGCTTCACTTCATGTTTTATGACTTTTACATGTGGTTAGAATTGAATTTCGGGAAACTTGGAGTTGTTTCGAAAGGAAAATTCTAAATTCATAAGCTTTGAGTTGGAAGAGTTGTCGCGCCCCCTTTTTCTCGCGAAATCGGGTTTCGACATTCGACAACTCCTTTCCTTTTTAGGAAGGGTTATGGAAATTGAAGAGTCGTCACCTAACGGATTTAAGGTACGTTAGAGCACCTAGTGCAAGTAACTCATGAACCGGTTTAAATTATCAGAGATTGGATAAGGGCTTGAAATTACCTTGAGGGGAAGGTGTTAGGCACCCCTCGAGGTCCACAACGGTGGGTCCCGACCAAACTTAATTTGTGAATTAGTCATTAAGCAAGTAAAGAAGTTTAAGCACATATATGGATTACAACAATGGGAATAAAGGGGTTCTGGGCTTATTAGCCTATAGGATCATTTCAATGTAATACCCGCTAAACCTTCCTCAATTAGAGGGGTTACACGTGGCATTAGCGCACAGGTCATCATATCCTTTACTACTCAATTACCCTCTCTTTGGTGGTTATATAAGCGATTATAATTAAGCATACCCTATGCGTGCATTACCCGTCCCTTTCTTATGGCCCTGGAGGTGTTTAGGACCTCTAATCAAGGTAGTTCTAGACTCTCCTAAAGTTCTTAAAAGGAGAAAATCTAAGAGACAATTAAAAGAAGTAGGACTGTCAGGTAAAGGAACAATTAAGGGGGCTCACATTTACCTCCACAAACAAGCAGTCAATTGCACGTCTCAAACAACAGTATTTCAGATACTTTAAGAGTCCTAAAGCAGGATATCTAGGTGAACATGACAAACATAATATATACAACATTGTTAAAGCGGGGCAGTGGAGACCTAATCAGTTTGCCTACTGATTTTAGGACTTGCTGAATCTGAGCAGTTCTTAAATAGTTAAGCAAAGCATAGTTTTACAATTCGCAATATTTTAATTATCCTACTGGCTTGCCTAGGCATGGATCCGAGATGTCCTATAGGCATGATGTCTAGGTGTTGAACATTATATAACTGATTATATACATTTATCTCTGTAAACAAGTTATCTAGGTGTTGGGACTATTTTTAAACTTAACCTTATGCAATATAGGCATGGTATTTATGCGAATGCAATAAAAGTCCTAAAGCATGGTTTTTAATGCACATAAGAGAATGATCATGATTTTAGGCAGAATTAATAACAACCTAGTGACAGGATTTCTAAGCAGATATGAATATGCAGAAGTCTGGAAAGCAGAAGTTTAGGACAATTGATATGATGAACCTATAAGCATGTTTTCTAGTGCACAAAACAATCTTATAAGCATGGTTTCTAATGCATATATATAATCACAACAATCCTAGGAGCATGATTTCTACCCGATATCCCCACAAAACATATATAAAAGTCCCTCCCATTTTACTAATATCCCCAAATCTGTTTTATAAGAATTATTATTACAGGCCAAGAATGAATGAATTACAAAAATGAAACTGTTATACTATAGGGAGCATGGATAGGCCCAAAAGTAAACCTGGAGGACTAGGCCTTCAACTAAATCCAAGGTAACAATATCTCATAGTGCCCAAGAGAGTATCTTGGTGCATCAAAGTCAGAAGGGCCTCAGGGACCCCGGGCAATGCTCACACCAAGGATCCTTTAAAGAAAACAGTTTTTGTGCAGTGTGGAAGAGCTAGCCCCAGTGTGTCAAAGTTCGGAAGAGTCTCATGGACTCTTAGGAAGTGCTCACACTGGAGGGACAGGATCCTAAACATTCTAAGAGTAGGAGTGGAAGATAGTGCTTGAAAGAGTAGAAATAGTTTTAGGAAAACAGTCCAGAAGTAAAGTAATTCAGAAGTGAAAATTGTTCACAAGTGAAAATAGTTTAGAAGTGAAAAACTATTAGAAGTGAAAAACATTTTAGAAGTGTAAACAAGTTTAGAAACATTCTAAAAAAACAAAGGTTTCAGCAAGCAAATATAAGACATAGTCACAAAGTTTCAAAGCAAAGATTCATATTGCCCAGATTTAGCTTAGTTCATTAGTTAACACTAGGTGGGCACATAACATGATGAGATGAAACAACTTCACAAATAAGAGGTAGCAGGGGTTAGGAACATAAAAATCCTTAACCAAGGACACGTGTAACCAATCATAAACAAAAGCATGTTAATCAACACCAAGCAAATTGACATATTATGGCAGCCAAATTCCATAACACTCAATAGGATCTAGTGATGCTAACTAGAAGCAATAGACAGTAAGCTCATAAGTTTAAAGAGCCAGAGCACATAATAGAAGTAATCGTACTGACTTAAAGCAGTAGACAAGAAGAACATAGAACTTAAATGGAGGAGTGGTCATGCTAGTAGTTCATAGAGAGGACAGGGATTTAACTGCACATAAGTGGTTATACCAGTTGAGGTCAATGGACAGGAAGGATAAGAGTCTAAATGCCTAAGTAAGTATGTTGGTTTAAGGCAATAAACATGAAAGGATTGAAGCTTAAAAACAGAAATAGCCATGCTTATTAAAGCAATAAACATGAAAGGATTGAAGCTTAAACACAGAAATAGACATGCTAAGTTAAATACAGAAGAGCATGGATTCAGTAGAAGTAAAACAACAGATGAGAGAGCACGTAGGTTCAAGCTTCATAGTATAATAAACAACATTAGGAATAGGAACATACCAGTTAAAGGAAGCAAAAATAGAAAGTTAAAGTATACAGGATTCAGTGGTCTAGCCTTGGCTTTCAGCCGGCTAGACAGTACAATGAACAAGTAGCAGAGAGATGAGAGCAAAGTGTGTGAGTGTGTTTTGTGAACTGTTCCCCGGGTCTGAAGAATCAGAATGAGAGTGTATATATAGTACTTAAGGAGTAGAACAAATAAGCAAAATAGAATCATAGTTCAGTCAATTAGGATCAATCAAGCAATCACTGAATCAATTCCTATAGGGAAATTCGGAAAAGACCCCTTAATTGGGGATAGTCAAGTAACGGCCAGAATTGGGGTTTTGTTAAGGTAATCAAATAAGAATCATACCGTATAGAGAATCAATAAAATCCCAAACCACACTGAGAATTAATTAAGGCAAGTATAATCAGTTAAGGTCACAAATAAGGAAACAAGTAAAAATCTCAGCAAATACTGATATTAACAGGACATAATTATTCAAATTCCCTAAATAGAAATCAATTAAGGCTGGTTCACAAAAATAAATATAATAACAAACAAAATTTAAGAAATCAATATAACAAACAGAAACATCTAGGGTTGAAGAATATACATGAGAATTAGTCAAGATAGTGAAGAAATAATTAATTAAAACACTGAGAATTTAGAAAAATCTTTGAGGAAAAGACTGGGACGATCCCTAATTTCAAAAAGAGCAAATACGAAACAGTTAATTAAAACAAGAGATTTTTTAAGGAAAACACCTGATAACACTAGAATCACTTCAGATTTATAAAGATCTGAGAAGATTCGACCAGTAGTGAAACTAGGGTTTTCAGAAAATAGCCGAGATGAAGAAAATCGGTCAAAGACCCATGGATTCATACTAAAAGCAAGAGGAAATCTATACTCACAAACGAAAATGGCCTAAGATAGGCCGGTAAACAAGTTTCAGGCAAGAACAAGTTGAATCTCCATGAGATTCTTCTAAGGACTCGTGAAATCAAATAGCTATGGAGTACAGGAAATCGGTGGTGGTCGGAGAATGCACGGAAACACCATAGAAGGGAGTTTCTCGCTGGTGACAGCGATTAGTATTAGGGCAGGTCGAGAGATAATTGGAGAGGTGAGGGAAACGAGTGACGGCAGTCGAAGAGGAATGGAGAGGGGGTTAGGGTTGGTTGAATTAAAATGGTAAGTTTAATCGTGGATCGTTGATCTAAAATATTAACGGCCACGATTTGATGGGGGTTTGGGTCGGGTAGATACAAATTGGGCTTAAGGGGTTTGGAATGGTATTATTAAGGGGTTTGGGAGGGTTTTAAAAGGGTTTTGGGCTAATATTTAAGGGGTTAGGTCTGAAAATTGAAGAAATTAAGAGGCTATTTGTTAAATACCCAATTAATTAGTAAAAATAATTAGCAGATTATAAAAATGATTTTCATGCATAAAATGATTTAAAATTATTACTCAACATTATAAAAATATAAAGCTATTTTCTGGTGAGATAATGTAATAATGCATGCATGGGTTATTATTGCAAAACTATTGCAATTATAACCCAAAAAATATAAATGTGGCTATTTATGAAATAATTAGGCTTAGTATAAATATAAGTAGTGAAATCGGGTCATAAAATTGTTATAAAATCATTTGTGATGCAATTAGTAATTATTTATACAACAAAATACTGGGATAAATTAATTAAAAATCCCTTAAAAATACAGAAATTATGGAAAAATATTAATTAATGATCATGCATTGTTTTGGAGATATAGGGAAAAATTGGGAACCAACAGCTGCCCCTCTTTACCCGGGAAGGATGAAAGAGTTATCGGGTAAAGATATGATGACCAATTTTGACCGAATAGGGTGGTTTGAGAGACATAGGTTGCACTCTAGTTTCCGAGCTGCCTACATATCCCTAGTTTCACAAGAATCAGGTCGTGTGTAGTTCTAGATCCATTAATGGAATATACCGATAAAATTATCGCAAGGACGGATACAAGCTTTTGGAATAGGTGAAATGGTTGCGCTGAGCGGTCAAGTTTGAGATAGTATTAGGGAAATGGGGCGGGATTGCTCCTATTGGGATTAAGGTTTCTCATCGAATCACCTGCAAGTAAAGATGTACTACGAGCATATATTTGTGCATAAATTTAACCGTGATGCAGATTCCTTTTAGACCATGAGAGTTTTGTTTGGACGGTTGAGGATGACGTCCTTAGACCATGATGTCCTGGGCCATGAATTGTTCAGTGAGGGATTCGCAGGCCATGAAATGATGTTCTTGGGCAATGGAAATGGTTCCTCCGAACCATGACGCGTTTGAATAATGATATGCGAGTTTGAGAGATCCTCAGGACATGACACGGTGTCTTCCGGCTATGAGGATGATGCCTTCAGACTATGACGCCTTCGGACAAGTTGGCGATATTTCAGCCCATGATATGTAAATACATGATGCTAGAAGAGACACGATAAGGCTTAGTCTTGTATGAATTTGAGAGCAGATCTTAGCCCGAAAGAAGAGACTAGGTAATTCTAGAGAGACAGTGCTTAGTCTCGTGCAAGGTTCGAGACAAGGCTTAGTCTCGTGCAAGATTTGGGACAGGGCTTAGTCATATGCAAGTTGAAGGCAGAGCTTAGCCTTATGCAGATAGAGAGGCATGGCTTAGCCTCATGCAGAAATTCGGGACAGGGCTTAGTCCCATGCAAATTGAAGGCAATGATTAGCCTTACGCAGATGGAGAGGCAGGGCTTAGCCTCATGCAAGGTTGAAGGTAGATCTTAACCTTATGCAAAAGGTTAGAAGGAAGTGTTTAGCCTTATGCAAATTTAAAGGTAGAGCTTAACCTTATGGAAATGATAAAGTCAGGGCTTAGACTTATGCAAGATTGAGACAGATCTTAGTCTCATGCAAAGAGAACAAATAGTAGGTGATAGTAGAGTATTTCTTAGCTGGAACTGGATTCAGTATAGTTGTTGTTGTGAAAGTTGTGATTTCAAGGCGTGCATATTCCTTGTTCCTGCATTCAAAGAAAAATCGTGAGTTCTATAAGGGGGAGGTTGGTTCGTGCCTACGTCGGCTTGCTTGACTTGCTTTGCTCGGTCTGAAGATCCTGTTCAAATCATTGGGGGTAGCGTTTGCTAAAAGAGTTATTTCAAAAGCAAACATGCGTAGTTTTCAAAGTCATAGAAAAAATATGTTTTTTTAGAAAATTGGTTAGATGAACCAGTGACTGTGACACAATTCGAGACATTGCGACTTCTCCTGCCGTATAATTTTGAAGGTCCTTCCTCAAAATTTTGTCCCAGTTAGATGGATAAACATCTTTTCCCCAGTTTCTTATGGTGGGGAAAATGGAAATTTTATTGAATTGTGAACGAACCCACAGGGTTGCCTACATATCCCCTCTTAAACGGGAATCAGGTCGAGCATTGTTCAATTACATCACATGCGGAAAATATAAACGGTTACCCATAATATTGCTTGACTGCATCCGAGTTGATTGGTTTTGGCCAGACTTCTCCGTCCATTTCTGCAAGTATGAGGGATCCTCCTGTCAATACTCTGTGAACCATGTAAGGACCTTGCCAGTTGGGAGAGAATTTCTCTTTGGCTTCATCCTGATGCGGAAAGATCTTCTTCAACACCAGTTGCCCCGGCGTGAACTGCCTCGGCTTGACTCTTTTGTTGAAGGCTCTGGACATCCTGTTCTGATAAAGTTATCTATGACATACCGCATTCATCCTTTTTTCCACCTATGAGGGCTAGCTGCACATAACGGCTTTTTATCCATTCTGCGTCGCTGAGCCCAGCTTCTTGTATGATCCTTAAGGAAGGGATCTCTACTTCTGCGGGATTAACAACTTCAGCACCATAAACCAGCAAATAGGATGTTGCCCTGGTTGATGTGCGGACTGTGGTACGGTATCCCAGTAAGGCGAATGGTAGTTTCTCGTGCCACTGTTTGTGATTCTCTACCATTTTTCTCAGTATCTTCTTGATATTTTTGTTGGCGGCTTTTACGGATCCATTCATTTGAGGTTTGTATGCTATGGAATTCTTGTGCTTTATTTTGAAAGTATCGCACATGGCTTTCATCATATCACTATTAAGATTTGCGCCATTGTCAGTGATGATAGATTCTGGAACTCCGAACCAACAAACAATCCAGTCGCGGACAAAATCTGCCACAACCTTCTTAGTCTTTGCTTTGTAAGATGCTGCTTCGACCCATTTCGTGAAGTAATCAATAGCTACCAAGATGAACCGATGCCCATTTGAGGTGGTGGGCTCGATTGGCCCCATGACATCCATTCCCCAGGCGGCGAATGGCCAAGGTGAGCTTGTTGCATTGAGCTCATTCGGTAGCACTTTTATGATATCTGCATGCACTTGACATTGGTAGCATTTTTGAACATATCGGATGCAATCTGTCTCCATGGCCATCCAGGAATAGCCGGCCCTGAGTATCTTCTTGGCCAAGACAAAGTTATTCATATGCAGGCCGCAGGTTGCAGCATGTATCTCTTCTAGCAACTTAGAGGCTTCTTTCGCGTCGACACACCTCAATAATCCCAAATCATGAGTTCTTCTATATAGGGTTTCTCCGTTGTGGAAGAAATTGTTGGACAATCTCTAAAGCGTGCGTTTCTGAGTATGGTTTGCATGCTCCAGGAATTCTCCTTTTGTTAGATACCTTTTGATGTCGTGGAACCAAGGCTTCCCATCTATTTCTTCTTCAACATGAGCACAATATTCCGGATGACTATGGAGCCTTACTAGGATAGGATCAATGAAGTTCTTGTCTGGATGTTGTATCATTGATGACAAAGTGGCTAATGCATCAGCAAACTCATTCTGAATTCTGGGAACATGTCAAAATTCTATCTTTGTGAACCTTCTCCTCAATTCCTGCACATGGTGCAAATATGGTAATATCTTGGAATTCTTTGTTGCCCATTTACGAACCCCTGAAAATGTATTTTCCCGATGAAGAGATACTATTCGTGGGAGAAGACATTACTGAATCCTATGAGGGTTGGAGAATGTTCTTTGATGGAGTGGCGAATTTCAAAGGAGTCGGCATTGGAGCCATTTTGGTATCGAAAACTGGTCAACATTATCCGGTATCTTCGAAACTCAGATTTCCCTGCACTAACAACATCGCGGAATACGAGGCTTGCATATTAGTACTCAACATGGCCATTGACATGAACATCCAGGAGCTACTAGTGATCGGTGATTCAGATTTGCTTATATCCTCCCACAGGGTTTTCAGCAAGGTGGTCTGCCAGTGCGTGTCCCTTGTCTGATTTGTGAGTTACATAGACAATGTCGAATTCACTCAACAAGATTTGCCACTTGGCTAGCTTTCCAGTGGGCATAGTCTTTTGAAAGATATACTTCAAGGGATCCATTCTTGATATGAGATATGTTTTATAGGCACAGAATTAATGCCCCAGCTTCCGAGCTATCCAGGTCAAGGCACAACAGGTTTGTTCCAGCAAAGAGTATCGTGCTTCATAAGATGTAAACTTCTTACTCAGGTAGTAGATGGCCTGTTCTTTTCTCCTGGTCTCATCGTGCTACCCCAGAACACAGCCGAAAGCTCCATCTAGTACTGCAAGGTAGAGTAGCAATGGTCAACCTAGCTCTGGCGGGACCAAGACTAGTGTTGTTGATAAGTACTCCTTGATCATGCCAAAAGCCTTTTGACAATCCTCGGTCCAACTAGTTGCAACATCCTTCTTCAACATCTTAAAAATTTGGCTCACATATAACTGTGGATTGGGCTATGAATCGGCTGATATAGTTTAATCGTCCCAGAAAACTCATTACATCCTTCTTACTCTTTCGCGGTGATAGCTCTTGGATGGCTTTGATTTTTGACGGATCCAATTCTATCCCTCGGCGGCTAACGAAGAATCCCAATAATTTTTCGGCAGGAACCCCGAATGCACATTTTGCGGGGTTTAACTTGAGGTTGTACTTCCGCAGTCTATCGAAGAATTTCCTTGAGTCTGCTATATGATCAGTGGCCATCTTCGATTTAATGATGGCATCGTCCACATACACCTCAATCTCTTTATGCATCATGTCATGAAAGATAGTAGTCATGGCCCTCATGTAGGTGGCCCCAGTGTTCTTTAGGCCGAACGCTATCATCTTGTAACAGTACACCCCTTAGGGTTTAATGAAAGCAGTTTTCTCAGTGTCCTCCTCATCCATCCAAATCTGATGGTAACCAGCAAAAAAATCTACAAAGGATTGGAGTTCATGTCTGGCACAACTGTCGATTAAGATGTGTATGTTTGGAAGTGGGAAATCGTCCTTTGGGCTGGCTCTGTTGAGATCCCGATAATCGACACAAATTCTAACCTTCCTATCCTTCTTCGAAACTGGCACGATGTTGGCTAACCAGGTTGGGTATTCCACTACCTTGAGGACCTTGGACTTAATTTTCTTAATAACTTCCTCTTTGATTTTCAGACTCATATCAGGCTTGAATTTCATGAGTTTCTGCTTCACTAGTAGACGCATTGGGTTTGTGGGCAACTTGTGGGCCAAAATAGATGTACTTAATCTGGTCATGTCGTCGTACGACCATGCGAAGACATCCTCATATTCCTTCAGGAACCGAGTGTACTCCTCTTTCTCTGACGGCGATAAGTGAATGCTGATGCGGGTCTCCTTGACAGTTTCAGAATCTCCTAAGTTGATTATTTCAGTCTCGTCTAGGTTGGAATTAGGCTTGTTCTCAAATTCCTCCACTTCTATGAAAATTTCCTCAGATATGACATCTTCTTCTTCTGAATCACTATCCTTTTGTTGCGTTGCCTCATTACATGTCACAGTTGCCGGTTCATCGAGATAGGAAATAGCAATGTTGTATAGATAAAGATATGAGAGATAAGTAGTAGTGGTAATCATTAATTCATTGAAAGTTTCAAACAAATGCGGTTTTCAATAATTAAAATAGCATTTTGGAATATTGGAAATATTATTTTAAACAAAATGCAAAAGGGAAATGATCATTGAGAAAAATAAAATAATATTGTTCAGCCTTGCTACCCGGGACTCGTCGGGCCCTGGATGGTCTGACAGTCCAATTCTTGAGGAATGAGCCTCTTTCCACGGCTCTGATGGTGGGGCCTTCCTCTTCCTCCTCCTCAAAAATTACACAACAATCCATGTCATCATCTTCCAGGAACAGGTTCCTCAAGGCGGTCAATGCTTCTTCCTCCTCTGATCCCCATATGATGTATGTCTGCTGGAAAGTCCGACTCAAGTGCGGTATGGGCTGCTCAAACGGATAGTAAGGACCACGCCATGGTGGTGACCAGTCTTGAAACTCTTTCCAGGTGTATTGATATCCTATACCAAAAGTGGTACCACTGCACTTTAGTTGTATTGGCTTTGAGATACCCTGAAGACTTTTGCCAAGACCCTTGCCGGGTTCATATCCTCTCCATGCTAGTATACTTTCTATCTTGGTACTCCACCACTTATCTTTCTCGATCCGTTGACCCTCTCGATATTATGATAAGTCTCTCCACCTAGCTTTCTCCTATTTTCAACCACTGGGATGGTCTGACGGGTGTAAATAGGGTTGCTCCCGTCTCCATGGATGATCACTTCTTGGTGGTTCCACTCGAACTTCACTGCCTGATGCAAAGTTCATGCTACATCCCCAGCGGCATGTATCCAAGGTCGTCCCAACAATAGATTATATGATGCAGATATATCCAGCACATGGAACTTGACATCAAACCATGTAGGCCCAATCTGTAGACAAAGATTGATCTCTTCAATGGTAGCTCTCTGAGACCCATCAAATGCCTTCACATTCATAGTCTATTCTCGTATTTCATACAGGCCTTTGCCCAACCTCTTCAGTGTTATTAATGGGCAAATATTGAGACTGGATCCCCCATCTATCAGAACTCTGTCAATGAAATTATCCTCGCATTGCACGGTAATATGCAGTGCCCTGTTATGATTCAAACCCTCGGGTGGCAGCTCGTCCTCATGGAAGGTGATTTTGTATCTTTCCAGCACCTGTCCCACCATATTGGCCATTTCTCCGCCGGTGATGTTGTTAGATACATATGCCTCACTTAACTCCTTTAAGAGAGCATTTGTGTGCGCTTCTGAATTCTGTGGCAGTGACAAGATAGATATCTGAGTAGGAGTCTTGTTCAAATGATCGGTGACTGAATACTCCCTTTCTTGCACTTTCCTCCAAAGGTCATCCGGACCTGTTTCAATAACGGGCAGTCTGTTAGAAGCCTGCTTAAGGGATTCTCCCAAATGCTCTGGTGTATAGACTCTTCCTGTTCTAGTCATTCCTTGCGCAGGATTATTCTATTTTGATCTTTCCTTTTCTTCTAGCTTCGGCCACTTAATCCCAGGGTACAGCCTTGGTGTCGAAAGGCGGTGTGTTTGACCCTGTCACTTTGAAAGGCGTGGCTATTTACACTTCGAATGGAACATGCACAGCTACGAGGGGTTCTATCTCAACTTCAAATGGAACTGATGCAGCTACCTCAATCTCCACTGGCGGTTGTATTTGTACTATAATAGGATTGAGCGTGACTGCGGGTTTCTTAGGATTGTCACCCTCTTTGATAAGTCCAATTGATCCCTCAGGATCCCGTTCCTCATCGTTCTCGATCACATTGATACCTTCACCCCTATGATCTGGGAGGGGGTTGTTGCGGACGTTGGGTGTAGCTTCTTTGGCCTGAATGAGCTTATTATCAATCCAGGTCTGGATCTTATCCTTCAGTGTTCAACACTCGTCAATGGTGTGTCCTTTTATGCTAGAATGATATGCATAGGTCTTATTTGGGTTGACCCATTAGGATGAATTCTTCACGGTCACAGCAGGATTAGGAGTGACGTAGCCAGCAGCTTTCAGCCTTTCATACAGCTGGTCAATGGGTTCGGCAATGGCAGTATATTTTTTAGGTGGCCTGCGTTCAAAGTTAGGCCGAGGTCTTAGGTAGTTTGGACGAGTTGGAGGTGATTGAAAGTGAGAGGGTTGGGAATTATATGTGTGATAAGCAGCGGCTGGTTGAGAATATCTGAGAGGTGATGGTTGATATATGGGTAGAGGTGCTTGGTATGTAAGTCGGTAGGTTTGATATACAAGTGGAGTTTTTGGGTCCTTGGGCGGCCATTACTGTTCCCGCATCTTTCTTCTTTGATATACCCCCTGACTGCAATGCTTTGTTTGTGGCCTGCAATGCCTCAAAGTTTGTCACCATACCGCTTTTAATGCCCTCTTTAATCCTTTCTCCGAGTTTGATGATATCGGAGAACTTATGGTTTTCAATAACCATCAATATTTCATAGTACTACGGATTCTGTTCTCTGACGAAGAACTTGTTCATCTGTTCCTCGTCCAATGTCGGCATGACTTTGGCTGCTTCTGACCTCCAAGGAGTGCCATACTCGCAAAAGGTCTCAGTGGGATTCTACTGTAAGTTTTGAATGTAGAAGACATCCGGCGTATTTTCTGTGTTAAACCTGAATCTGTCCATGAAGTTAGACGACATACTCACCCAGTTGGTCCACTTCTTAGGATCATGGCTGATGTACCAGGATAAAGCATCTCCTGTAAGACTCCTCATGAAAAGCTTCATTAGGATCCTTTCATCCTTTTCAACCCCTACAAGCTTGTCACAATAAGTCCTCAGATGAACCCTGGGATCACTTGTTCCCTCAAACATTTCGAACTTGGAGGTTTGTAACTCTCTGACACTTCTACATCTGGCTATATGCATAGGTCTTCATAGTTCAGACCTTCTATCCATTTGCCTCCTTTGATGCCTTGAACCCGACTTGTCAACTTCTTGAGCTTTTCAGCCAGGTTCTTAATTAGCAGGTACTCAGTGGATTCTGGTGCATAGGATATGGGCTGAGTGGAGTGAGGCAGGGTTTCCACGTATATAGGGTTATTTTGGTGAGTGGGAGTTTTGGTATAATGGTGATCATTGGTGGAGTTATGGGGTTCGAGAATGATTTGTGGGGTATTTTGTGGAGTATGGTAGGTTTTTTGCTGATATTATGGAGGGATATTTTGATTATGTAGTGGGGTTGTGTAATGGTGAGGTGCGGGAGGATTTTGTAGGAACTTGTTGGGTGTGTTTTGTGGTGGTGCAGGGTTCTGAGTGTTTGAATGGTTGACATCTGGGATATTGAGTGTGAGGGATAGATTTGCTAAGCTCCGGACCTGCTCGAGCCCACCCTGGAGTTCTAGTATTTTCTGCTCAAGTCGTGATACCACATCATTTGGGGCCTGAGTACCTCGGCCATCAGAAGCTTCTGCATGTTCAACATGGATTTGTTGTATTTTCTGGTGCCGTTCAAATCATCCATCTTTGCTTTCCCTTTACCTTTTGGTGGACTTGGAGGAGGAGAAGGTGGAGGGCCCCTGGATCTATAATGATAAGATGACGATGCCAATATGCATGAACCAACCTTTGGGGAATGAGAATAATCAAAAGAAATAAAGAAAAAACAAAAGGTAGCCAAGTTAGTAAGAGTTTTGAAAAGAATATTTTCAATATTTAAACACATTTTGTGGAATGTAAATTCGCGTCCTATTTTGGGAGCCTCGTTGTGCCCGAGGTAGGCCTAGCGACAAGTTTTTTTGGAGAACTTAGATGCCAATAAATGCCTCATTTCATTTATAAAAAATAGACGAATCCAACACGACACTAAGATAATAAAATATAAGTCACTACTGGCACTTGGACTTATTACATTTGGAGAAACAAATAAATCTAATCTACTTGGTCCCAGAAGGACCTTCCCTAGGCTTGATCTTTCTGACTCCATCAAACAGTTCCCCCAGGTCACGCCTGCCCAACAGTAGGAAGTGTCACTTGAGGAAAGACATTCCCACCAATCCAGTAGCAGTGGTGGTATACTACGGATCATGTCGAACCTGGGGACCTCGTGCCTCATTTTCTGCAAAATAATAATGTTAGACCCTTTCCCCCTCCAGATTCGACTATTTATATATCCATGATTAGCATATTGGCATTTAGTTCTCCAAAATTAATGCACAAAATGTGGTTGCATCCGTTGGGATTATGGAAACCCCGGTGGACTTTTGGATAAGGTTTGTCTTAAAGGGTTATTATGTGGACAACATATTAATCCGGCTAGGTTTAACCATGATGCATGTACAGTTATAATCAGAGTAAGGTTTCTATAGGGGTCTAGACTGGTACCCTCAAGCGGACAACTTGAGGGGGAAAGGCACGGAACTGTCGATTGCACCGCTGATCGACTAGTTTTACCGCAAATAAGCCTTTCCGAATTTAAAGGGTGATATATAGGAAGAGAGCAATCACTCATCAAGCGTTTCTATAGGATTTATTACGCACAAGTGGAATATGATGTTGAGCATGATTTATGCAGCAGTAAATAGCATGTTGTCACGTATTTGCACGTTAGGAAAATAATAAATGTGGTATTTAATAATTGAAATACGTTTAAGAAAGGAAAATAAAGAAATAAGTCAGTTTATGTAGTAAAGGAAATCATAAATGCTCAAAATGGGAAATTAAATTCACATAAGGGGAAATGGAAAGGGTGCGCACGTGTTAACAAAAAAGAAGCATGCATAAGACTAATTTACAAAAACAAGTTTGTTATATTACAAGCCTAAAATCCCTAGCAAAGTCGCCATGCTGTCGTGCCCCCTTTTTCTCGCGAGATCGGGTTTTGACATTCGACAACTCCTTTCCTTTTTGGGAAAGGGGTATGGAAATTGAAGAGTCGCCAACTAACGGATTTAAGGTGCGTTAAGTCATCTAATGAAACTAACTCATGAACCGGTTTACATTACCAAAGATTGGGTAAAGGCTTGAAATTACCTTGAGAGGAAGGTGTTAGGCACCCCTAGAGGTCGACAACGGTGGGTCCCGGCCAAACTTAATTTGTTAATTAGTCATTAAGAAAGTAAAGCAGTTTAAGCACAAATATGGATTAGAAAAATGGGAATAAAGGGGTCATAGGTTTATTAGCCTATAGGATCAGTTATGTGAAACACCCGGTAAACCTTCCTCAATTAGAGGGGTTACACGTGGCATAAGCGCATATGTCACCATATCCTTTACTACCCAATTACCCTCCCCTTGGTGGTTATATAAGAGATTCTAATTAAACATACTTTATGTGTGCATTACTCGTCCCATTCTTATGACCCTGGAGGTGTTTAGGACCTCTAATCAAGGCAATTCTAGACACTCCTAAAGTTCTTAAAAGGGAAAATCTAAGCGACAATAAAAAGAAGTAGAACTGTTAGGTAAAGGAAAAATTAAGGGGGCTCACATTTACCTCCACAAACAAGCAGTCAATTGCCGTCTCAAACACAATATTTCAGATACTTTAAGAGTCCTAAAGAAGGATATCTAGGTGAACATGACAAACAGAATACATGCAACATTGCTAAAGCGGGACAGTGGGGACCTAATAAGTTTGCCTACTGATTTTAGGACTTGCTGAATCTGAGTAGTTCGCAAATAGTTAAGCAAAGCATAGTTTTACAATTTGCAAGATTTCAATTATCCTACAGGCTTGCCTAGGCGTGGATCCAAGATGTCCTATAGGCATGTTGTCTAGGTGTTGAATATTACAGAACTGATTTTATACATTTATCTCTGTAAACAAGTTATCTAGGTGTTGGGACTATTTTTAACTTAACCTTATGCAATATAGGCATGGTATTATGCAGGATCCTAAACATTCTAAGGGTATGATTTGAATATAGTGCTTGAAAGAGTAGAAACAGTTTTAGGAAAACAGTCAAGAAATAAACAGTTCAGAAGTGAAAACAATTTAGAAGTGAAAATAGTTTAGAAGTCAAAACATATTAGAAGTAAAAAACAATTTAGAAGTGTAAACAAGTTCAGAAACATTCTAAAAAAACAAAGGTTTCAGCAAGCAAATAGCAGACATAGTCACGAAGTTTCAAAGCAAAGATTCATATTGCCCAGATTTAGCTTAGTTCATTAGTTAACACTAGGTGGGCACATAGCATGCTGAGATCAAACAACTATACAAATAAGGGGTAGCGGGGGTTAGGAACATAGAAATCCTTAACCAATGACACATGGAACCAATCAGAAACAAAAGCATGCTGATCAACACCAAGAAAATTGACATATTATGACAGCCAAATTCCATAACGCTCAATAGGATTTAGTGATGCTAATTAGAAGCAATAGACAGTAAGCACATAAGTTTAAAGAGCCAGAGCACATATCAGAAGTAATCATACTGACTTAAAGCAGTAGACAGGAAGAACATAGAACTTAAATGGAGGAGTGGTCATGCTAACAGTTCATAGAGAGGACAGGGATTTAATTGCACAGAAGTGGTTATACCAGTTGAGGTCACTGGACAGGAAGGATAAGAGTCTAAATGCCTAAGTAAGCATGTTGGTTTAAGGAAATAAATAGGAAAGGATTGGAGTTTAAACACAGAAATAGCCATGTTGATTAAAGCAATAAACATGAAAGGATTGAAGCTTAAACACAGAAATAGACATGCTAAGTGAAATACAGAAGAACATGGATTCAACAAAAGTAAAACAACAGATGAGAGAGCACGTAGGTTCAAGCTTCATAGTATAATAAACTACATTAGGAATAGGAACATACCAGTTAAAGGAATCAAAAAGTAGAAGATGAAAGTATGCAGGATTCGGTGGTCTAGCCTTGCCTTTCAGCCGGCTAGACAGTACAATGAACACAAGTAGCAAAGAGATGAGAGCAAAGTGTGTGGGTGTGTTTTGTGAACTTTTCCGTATGAAGAATCAAAATGAGAGTGTATATATAGTACTTAAGGAGTAGAATAAATAAGGCAAATAGAATCATAGTTCATTCAATTAGGATCAATCAACCAATCACTGAATCAATTCCTATAGGGAAATCCGGAAAAGACCCCTTAATTGGGGATAGTCAAGTAACGGCCAGAATTGGGGTTTAACTAAGGTAATCAAATCAGAATCATAACATATAGGGAATCGGTAAAATCCCAAACCATACTGATAATTAATTAAGGCAAGTATAATCAGTTAAGGTCACAAATAAGGAAACAAGTAAAAATCTCAGCAAATACTGATTTTAACAGGACAGAATTATTCAAATTCCCTAAATAGAAATCAATTAAGACTGGTTCACAGAAATAAACATAATAACGAACAAAATTTTAAGGAATAAATATGACAAACAGAAACATCTAGGGTTGAAGAATATACATGAGAATCATTCAAGATAGTGAAGAAATAATTAATTAAAATACTGAAAAGTTAGAAAAATCTTTGAGAAAAAGTCTGGGACGAACCCTAATTTCAAAAAGATCAAATGAAATCGAAACAGTTAATTAAAACAAGAGATTTTTAAAGGAAAACACCTGATAACACTAGAATCACTTCAGATTTATAAAGATCTGAGAAGATTCGAACAGTAGTGAAACTAGGGTTTTCAAAAAATAGCAGAGATGAAGAGAATCGGTCAAAACCCCATGGATTCATACTAAAAGCAAGAGGACATCCATACTCACAAACAAAAATGTCCTGAGACAGGCCGGTAAACAAGTTTCAGGCAAGAACAGGTTGAATCTTCAGGGATTCTTCTAAGGACTCATCAAATCAAATAGCCCGGGAGTATAGGAGACCGGTGGTGGTTGGAGAATGCACGGAAACACCATAAAAGGGAGTTTCTCTCTTATGACGGTGATTAGGGTTAGGGAAGGTCGAGAGAGAACTGGAGAGGTTAGGGAAACGAGTGACGGTGGTCGAAGAGGAATGGAGAGGGGGTTAGGGTTGGTTGAATTATAATGGTAAGTTTAATCGTGGACCGTTGATCTAAAAGATCAACGACCAAGATTTGATGGGGTTTTGGGTCGGGTATATACAGATTGGGATTAAGGGGTTTGGGCTGGTTTTAAAAGGGTTTTGGGCTAATATTTGAGGATTAGGTCTGAAAATTGAAGAAATTAAGAGGCTATTTGTTAAATACCCAATTAATTAGTAAAACTAATTTGTAAAAATAATTAGCAAATTATAACGATTTTCATGTATAAAATGATTAAAAATAATTACTCAACATTATAAAAATATAAAGCTATTTTCTGGTGAGATAATGTAATAATGCATGCATGGGCTATTATTACAAAATTATTGTAATTATAACCCAAAAAAATATAAATGTGGCTATTTATGAAATAATTAGGCTTAATATAAATATAATTAGTGAAATTGGGTCATAAAATTATTATAAAATCATTTATGAAGCAATTAGTAATTATTTATATAACAAAATACTGGGATAAATTAATTAAAAATCCCATAAAAATGCAGAAATTATGAAAAATATTAATTAATGCTCATGCATTGTTTTGGAGATATATATATGCATTTTGAAAATAATAAAGAGAAAAATTGGGTATCAACAAGAGTTGACTAAGGTTTGACTTTTGGGTAATCAACCTCGGAATCGGAATTTGAAGGTTCGTATAATGATTTTTGACTTGGAAGTATGTTCAGGTTGAGTATCAGGTGGTCCATGAGCATTTCGACACTGAATATGGAAAGTTAGCATTTTGAAGATTTTTGGATTTTCTAAGTTTGGTTTGAAGTGGACTTTGGTGCCATCGATGTCCATTTGGGCTTCCGAGCCTTGGAATAGGTTCGTATTGTTATTTATGACTTATACGTAAAGCTTGGTGTTATTCTGGAATGTTTAAATATGAATCAGATGCCTTCATCAAAGTTTGAATATTTGAAAGTTGAAAAAAAGTGTAGATCATTGATTTGTAGTTTTGATGTTGTTTGCTTTAATTTGAGGCCTCGAGTTGGTTCGTGTTATGTTTTGGGTCTGGGGGGCCTCGAATGTTCTTGGGTTGTGTCGCACTCTAATTTGATGTTTCGGTGTCATTTCCTTGGGTATAAAGGATACTATATTTAGCAAACGGCCTTTGATTTGTGATTTGATTGAACCATTAGATCCGTATCGTAATTACGGAGTCATAGCAACAAGAATCATCAAATTCCGATGTCGTATGAGAGAGTTACGCCTATTTCCATGTCAAGCAAGATTGCTAGTTTCTGGTACGAATCTTTGATCTTCGTGAACACAAGTGAGGTTCTGCGAACGCGAAGAAGGATTTCTGGGTTGACCGGTCAACACGAAAAATTGCTCTTCATGAACGGGAAGGTCTCCCGCGAAGGAGACGAACAAAAATCATCTGCACGGTGTTTTAAATCAAGATTAGTATTTTGAGAATATCTTGAGTTCTAGAGCATATCTGGCCTTTATTTTTATATTTTTCCATGATTATTTTTGTTGGTTATCATTTTTATCCGTGTTGGGATTGTAGAAATTGAGGTTTTGAGCCCCAAAGTTATAAGATGGTAAATCCTTGATTTGAGGGTCGATTCATTGACGAAATTGGATGATTTTTGAAATATATAATATATAGGTTATGCTTAATCATTATTTTCATAATTTATGGAATCTGGACGCGTGGGCTTTTAGGTTGACTTTGTTGACTTTTCGAGCGAATTTGAGAATTATTATAAATTGTTAAATTATACACATTGGAGTATATTTTGATTGATTTGCGCATTGTTTGAATAGTTTCGGATAGATTGGCATTGGTTTGAGGTGTTAGAGAGGCGTTGGAGCCGGTTATGAAACTTCGAAGCAAGGTACGTCTCATGTCTAACCTTGTGAGGGGGAAACTATCCCCTAGGTGATGTACTTGTTATGTGCTACTAGTTGTGGGTTCTAGGTACGCACGAGGTGACGAGAGTCCATACGCAGCTAAAGCATGTTCATGTCCGGGTAGACTTAGGACTTTATCATGTAATATTTGAATTATTTGAACTCATTCTGTTGGCTTAATTAATTGAAATTGATTTGGATATATATATATATATATATATATATATATATATACACATATTAGGCCGAGCCTTATAACCTTGAGTTGTTGGAAAATTATTTGAGAAACGGTAAACGTTGTATTCCCTTTATGCTCATGTATTGTACTGTAAGCACGTACTCTCATAATTCGATAAGTTCCTTCATGTGATAACCCGATAGGTCATCTCATGTTTTGAAACCTAATTCTGTGATTTGAAGCCTTAAAAATCATGTTTTAACCTTCCTCGATTTGTATGCACAGTCTAGGCGTCTTTTCGAAAAGCTTTTATGTTAAAAACTGAGAAAATTAAGAATTTTTGCCTAAAAACTTCATTTGAGTTGACTTCGGTCAATATTTTTCGTAAACGGACCCGGATTCATATTTTGGCGGTCCCGATGGGTCCGTACCGTGATTTGGGACTTGGGAGTATACCCGGAATCGAATTCGAAAGTCCCTAGCCCAAGATATCGGACTTTGTCGAAATTTGAAAGTTAAAGGCTTAATGAATTTGACATGTTTGACCAAAGCTTGATTTTTTGGATAACGGGTCCGTATTTTGGCTCCGGAACCCGGAATAGGTCCAATACCCTATTTATGACTTGTACGTGAAATTTGATGAAAACGGAGTTGGTTTGACGTGATTCGGACGTCCGGTTGTGAAAATAGAAGTTTCTAAGTTTTCTTGAAAATTTCATTTGATTTGGTGTTCAATTCGTAGATCTAGGTGTTATTTTGGTGATTTTATCGTGCGAGCAAGTTTGTATGATATTTTTAGACTTGTCTGCATATTTGGTTGAAGCCACGAGGGCTCGAGTGAGTTTCTCATAGGTTGCATAGTGAATTTGGACTCAGAACATTGTTGGGGTGCTTTAATTTTAGTTGCAGGCCTCAGATCTCGCAATTGCGAGATCAAGCTTCGCATTTGCGACTACTGTTGAGTTTGCATTTGCGATCTACTAATCGCATTTATGAAGAGTAGCTGGGGAGGCCAGAGTTTGCGATTGCGAACAATGTCTCGCATTTGAAATGTGAGCTGGGAGGGGGATTCTCCGGATTTGCGATCAGTGGGTCACATTTGCGATCATGCCTGAGTTCGCATTTGCGAGCTATTCTTCGCATTTTCTAAGAATGCAGAGGTGTGATGTTTCTCGCATTTGCGAACCCCAGGTCACAAATGCGACATCTGCAGCTGAACAAATATGACATTGACGGGATTTTTGGTTCATTTCTCAAATTTTCAAAACCTAAAACCTTAGAGGCGATTTTTCCAAGACTTTTTCTTCCCCAAATCTTTGGTAAGTGATTCTAACCTATTTTCTTTCAATCATTCACTACTTTTTATATGATTTCAACCTAAAATCTAAGGTTTTCATGGTGGAATTGTGGGTTTTGGGGTAGAACTAGGGATTTGGTAAATTGGGGATTTAGACCTCAAATTGAGGTCGGATTCAAAAACAAATTACATAATCGGGCTCGGGGGTGAATGGGTAATCGGTTTTTTGTCCGAATATCGGGTTTAGACCAAGCAGGCTCGGGTGTTGACTTTTTCAAAAAATGGCCTAAATTGAATTCTTTGCAATCGTTAGTAGTTCCTAAGGCTTAAATTGAATTGTTTGGTTGGTAATTTGCTAGATTCTATTGGTTCGGAGGCTTGTGTGAAAGTAAAAGTCGTGGTTGAGCTTTGAGTTTGGTCATTGGAGCGAGGTAAGTGTCGTGGTTAACCTTGTCTTGAGGGAATAGGAATTGTTTGCCTAAATGTTACTTGTTTAATTATCGAGAGCAACGTATATGTGAGGTGACGAGTACTTATGGGTTGTAGCCAGGTTAAATCATGCGTGTGGGGTTTGGTTTCTTGCAACTATAGCTTCATTTGTTCATGTTTGTTATCCATGGTTAGAGTTGTATTGTTAAATCAATCGTTTTTATCATGTCTATGTATCTTTTGGTGATAATTGAGTATTGATTCCGAAGTTGAGGTTCATATTGTGGAACCAAATGTGGAATTAACGCTTGTACTTGTTATTTTATCTCCTTGTTGTTATTTTTTCAATGCATTATGGTAAGGGCGAGTGTTAATGCACTAAGGGTGATGTCGTGCCATATTGTGTGTGTTAATGCACTAAGGGTGATGTTGTGCGATATTATGAGTGTTAATGCATGAAGGATGATGTCGTTCCATGGTATGAGAGTTAATGCACGAAGGGTGATGTTGTGTCATTTCCATTAATTTTATAGTGAGGTTGAGAGTAAAAGCATGAAGGGTGATGTCGTGCATTTTTTATTTACTGTGTTTACTTGTCTTATTGGTTCATAGGCTGTTCAAGTTACCATTCTGTTGTATTTCTCTACTCGTATTCCCTTCAGCATGTTTCCCACTCCCGATATTACCTGTCTAGCTCTTCATTGCTGTTATTTGTATATATACTGTTGAATTGTACATGTTTAATTTGTTAGTGTCTCTTCTTAGCCTCGTCACTACCTCGTCGAGGTTAGGCTCGACATTTACCAGTACATGGGTTCGGTTGTACTGATACTGCACTCTGCACTTTCTAGTGCAGATTTTGGTACCAGCTCTAGCTGATTGAGAGGTTAGCTGCTGGATTTGCTATCAGGAGACCCAAGGTAGGTCTGCTGGCATCCGCAGACCCTGGAGTATCTTCCTAGTTTTATCATTTACTATTTTTTTCTACCTCAAAGTAGTGTATTTTCCGTCTTCAGACTCTATTTGTACTAATCATAGTAGCTCATGAGTTATTACTCCAGATCCGGGTAGTAGTAAATGTTGAAGCTTCAATATCATTCTGCACTCGTTGTATTTCATTTTAGTTTATTGTTCTTATTTACCGAATTGAATAAAGTTTGGCTTAATAAATTCTCTAAAGTTGGCTTGCCTAGCAAGTGGAACGTTAGGCGCCATCACGGGTCCGACGGTGGAAATTCTGGGTCGTGAGAAGTTGGTATCAGAGCACTAGGTTGCTAGGTCTCACAATTCACGAGCGAGCTTAGTAGAGTCTGGGGGATCGGTATAGAGACGTCTGTACTTATCTCTTAGACGCTATGAAGTTTAAGAACAAATTTCACTTTTATTCTTCTCTGTCGTGCGATTTTGTTTTCTCAATACTCAATACTGATTGAACTCTTCTACTTTTATTCTCTCACAGATGGCGAGAACACGTACCGCTTCTTTAGCTGAGCAGCAGCCGGAGCTTCCAGTGGCAGCCCTTACGAGGGGCAGAGGTCGAGTCTGAGGCCGTGCCAGAAGACGAGGCAGGGGCAGGGCTCAGCCTAGAGCCCCAGCAGCAGCCCTAACAGTGGATCCTTAGGTAGAGATTGATGAGGAGGCTCCAGCCCAGACAGTTCCTACGGAGCCAGCTCAGCTTCCGGAGGGGTTCATTACCACCCTAGTGCTTCAGAACGCTTTGGTCCGTTTGGTTGGCCTCATGGAGAGTGTGGCCCAGACTGGCGCATTTCCCGTGGCACCAGCCGTCTCTCAGCCGGGAGGAGGAGCACAGACTCCTGCTACCCAGACTCCGGAGCAGATGGCTCCCTAGTATCTGACTCCAGCAGCTCAGCCAGTCAGAGTAGTTTAGCCGGTTGTTGCGGCACAGGCCGGTGATGAGCCAGCTATCTCTTCTAAGGCTTTATGGAGATTGGACAAGTTCATCAAGCTATTTCCAATTCATTTCAGTGGTGAAACTTCAGAGGACCCTCAGGAGTATCTTGACAGCTGTCATGAGGTTATACGGAACATGGGTATAGTGAAGACCAATGGGGACGATTTTGCTACATTTCAGATGACAGGTTCTTCCAAGAAATGGTGGAGAGATTATTTGTTGACCAGACCAGTTGGGTCGCCTACTCTTACTTGGGACAAGTTCTCTCATCTCTTCCTAGAGAAGTTTCTCCTATCATATTGAGAGACGAGCATCACCGTCAGTTCGAGCGTCTTCAGCAGGGCAGTATGAATGTTACTCAGTATGAGACCCGTTTTGTGGATTTGTCCCATCATGCTCTTCTTCTGCTTCCTACCGAGAGAGAGAGGGTGAGAAGGTTTATTGAGGGACTTGCTAAGCCTATCAGATGCAGATGACTAAGGAGACTGGGAGTGAGATTTCTTTTAGGAGGATGCCAATGTCGCCAGGCGAGTTGAGGTGCTTCTGGCACAGGTAGGTCAGGGGTCTGACAAGAGATCTCATCTAGAGGCAGGGATACTTTTGGTGGAGGCCATCCTCCCTGGCCATTTCATTCAGCACTCCAGGCATGCCACGATGCTCCGGGTGGTTGTGGCCCTCATATGCCTTATTCTGATCAGCTAGCCTACAGTACACCACTAGCTTCTATTAGTGCACCTCTGCTTCAGAGTTTTCAGGGTTGTTACTCAGGTCGACAAGGTCAGTTTCACGGCCAGCAATCATAGCAGTCGGGGTCTTGTTATACTTTTGGTGACTTGCTAGATTTTTCCTTCGTGCATCGGGCAGTTCAGAGCATTAGGGTTCTCGTGCCATGGTCCCAGCACCAGTTTCTAGCTAGAGGTAGGGGTCAGGCAGCTAGAGGTGGTGGTCCGACCATTAGAGGTAGAGGTCAGGCCGCTAGAGGTGGAGGCCAGTCAGGGGCCGTCCGAGAGATATAGTTCAGAGTGGTGGGGCCTAGCCTCGATGCTATGCTTTTCCAGCTAGGCCTGAGGCTGAGTCATCGGACGCTGTTATCACATGTATTGTTTCAGTTTGTAGTAGAGATGCTTCAGTTCTATTTGATTTGGGTTCCACTTACTCCTGTATCATCTTATTTTGCTTCATATTTGGTTGTGCCTCGTGATTCTTTGAGTGCCCATGTATATGTGTCCACACCTATGGGGGATGTTATTGTTGTAGATCGTGTTTATCGTTCATGTGTGGTCACCATTAGGAGTCTTGAGTCTAGCGTAGATCTTCTACTTCTCGATATGGTTGATTTTGATGTTATACTGGATATGGATTGGTTGTCACTTTATCACGCTATATTGGACTGTCACGCCAAGACGGTGACCTTAGCCTTGTCGGGGTTGCCTCGATTAGAGTAGAGGGGGACTCCTGGCCATTCTACCAACAGGGTTATCTCTTACATGAAGGCTCGGTGTATGGTCGAGAAGGGGTATCGAGCTTATTTGGCTTATGTTCGTGATTCTAGTGCACAGGTTCCTACATGGATTATGTGCCAATTGTTCATGAGTTTCCAGAGGTATTTCCTGCAGACCTGTCGGGGATGCCACCCGGTAGGGATATTCATTTCTGTATTGATTTGGCTCCCGACACTCAGCCCAATTCCATTCCGCCATAGGTATGGCCCCGCCAGAGTTGAAGATATTGAAGGAACAATTGCTAGATTTTCTTGATAAGGGCTTCATTAGACCTAGTGTCTTGCCCTGGGGTGCACCTGTGTTGTTTGTGAAGAAGAAGAAGAAGAATGGATCAATGAGGATGTGCATAGATTATCGGCAGTTGAATAAAGTCACCATCAAGAATAAGTATCCATTGCCGAGGATTGATTATTTACTCTATCGGTTTCAGGGTGCCAAGGTGTTTTCAAATATAAACTTGAGATCAAGCTACCATCAATTGACGATTAGGGCATCTGATGTCCCTAAGACAGCGTTTCGGACTCGGTACGGGTATTATAAGTTTCTAGTGATGTCCTTTGGGTTGACCAATGCCCCAGCAACATTCATGGATTTGATGAGCCGAGTGTTCAAGACTTATTTGGACTCCTTTGTGATTGTTTTTATTGATGATATATTGATCTACTCCCGCAGTCAAGAGGAGCATGAGAAACATCTTAGGGTTGTGCTTCAGACTGTAAGAGGCAGCCAGTTATATGCTAAATTTTTGAAGTGTGAGTTTTGGTTGAATTCAGTCACTTTCTTGGGCCACGTTGTATCAGCAGAGGGCATTCAGGTAGATCCTAAGAAGATTGAGGCAATTCAAAACTGGCCTAGACCCACTTCAGCCATGAAGATCAAAAGTTTCTTGGGTTTGGCGGGCTATTACCATCGATTTGTAGAGGGGTTTTCATTTATAGCTTCCCCATTGACAAGGTTTACCCAAAAGGGTTCCCCGTGCAGATGGTCAGATGGGAGTGAGACGGGCTTTTGAAAGCTCAAGACTGCTTTGAATAGAGTGTCGGTGTTGGTGTTTCCCACAGGTTCAGGATTTTATACGGTATATTGTGATGCGTCACGTGTTGGGCTCGGTGCGATATTGATGCTGGAGGGCAGGGTAATTGCGCCTGCATCGCGGCAGTTGAAGGTTCATGAGAAGAATTACCCTGTCCATGACTTATTTGGCAGCCATTATTCATGCGCAGATTTGGAGGCACTATCTTTACGGTGTGTCGTGTGAGGTCTTCACGGATCATCGGAGCCTTCAGTATTTGTTCAAGAAAAAAGATCTCAATTTGAGATAGAAGAGGTGGTTGGAGATATTGAAAGACCATGATATCACCATCTTGTATCATCCCAGGAAGGCCAATTTGGTGGCCGATGCATTGAGTAGAAAGGCAGCGAGTATTGCGTTCATTCCAGTCGATGAGAGGTCGCTTGCATCAGATGTTTAGACTTTGGCCAACCAATTTGTGAGGTTGGATATTTCAGAGCCCAGTCGAGTTCTAGCTTTTACAATTTCTCGGTCTTCTTTGTTTGAGCGCATCAAAGATCGACAGTATGACGACCCTCATTTGTTGGTACTTAGGGACACAGTGCAGCACGGTGATGCCAAGCAGGTTATTGTTGGTGATGGCGGGGTCTTGAGGATGCAGGGTCTTGTTTGTGTGCCTAACGTGGATGGAATTCGTGAGTTGATTCTTGAAGAGGCCCACAGTTCCCAGTATTCTATTTATTCGAGCGCCACAAATGTGTATCAGGACTTGCGGAAGCATTATTGGTGGAGGAGAATGAATAAGGATATAGTTGTTTATGTAGCTCGGTGACTAAACTGTCAACAAGTGAAGTATAAGCATCAGAGATCCAGTGGTTTGCTTAAGAAAATAGAGATTCCTGAGTGGAAATGGGAGTTATATCACTATAGATTTCGTTGTTGGAATCCCACGGACTCAGAGAAAGTTCGATGTCATTTGGGTCATTGTGGAAAGGCTGACTAAGTCAGTGCATTTCATTCTTGTGGCAGTTACTTACTCTTCGGAGCGGCTGGCAGAGATTTATATCCCCGAGGTCGTTTGTCTTCACGGTGTGCCCGTGTCTATCATTTTTTATCAAGGTATGTAGTTCGCCTCGCACTTCTGGAGGGAAGTACAGCATGAGTTGGGCACGCGCATTGAGTTGAGCACAGCGTTTCATCCTCATACAGACGGATAGTCCGAGCGCACTATCCATATATTAGAGGATATACGCCGCGCATGTGTTATAGACTTCGGAGGATCATGGGATCAATTCTTGCGAGTTCTCTTACAATAACAGCTACCAGTCGAGCATTCAGATGGCTCTCTATGAGGCATTATACGGTAGGCGGTGCCGGTCTCCAGTTGGGTGGTTCGAGCCGGGAGAGGCTTGGTTGTTGGGCATATATCTAGTACAATATGCCTTGGATAAAGTCACAATTATTCAGGATCGACTTCACACAGCTCAGTCCAGGCAGAAGAGTTATGTCGACCGTAGAGTTCATGATGTTGCATTCATGGTCGGGGAGAGAGTGTTGCTCCGGGTATCACCTATGAAGGTGTCATGAGGTTCGTAAATAAGGGCAAGTTGATCCCTAGGTATATCGGACCTTTTGAGATTATCGAGAGAGTGGGGGAGGTGGCTTACAGGCTTGCGTTGCCACCAGGGCAATCAGCAGTTCATTCGGTGTTCCATGTGTCCATGCTCTGGAAGTATCACGGTGATCCGCATCATGTTTTATATTTCAGCTCTGTCCAGTTGGACAAGGATTTGACTTACGAGGAGGATTTGATCCAAAGCCTTAAAAATCATGTTTTAGCCTTCCTCGATTTGCATGCGCAGTCCAGGCGTCTTTCCTGAAAGCTTTTATGTTAAAAACTGAGAAAATTAAGAATTTTTGCCTAAAAACTTCATTTGAATTGACTTCGGTCAATATTTTTAGTAAACGAACCCAGATTCATATTTTGATGGTCCCGATGGGTCCGTACCGTGATTTGAGACTTGGGAGTATGCCCGGAATCGAATTCGGAAGTCCCTAGCCCGAGATAACGGACTTTGTCGAACTTTGAAAGCTAAAGGCTTAATGAATTTGCCATGTTTGACCAAAGCTTGACTTTTGGATAATGGGTCTGTATTTCAGCTCTAGAACCCGAAATAGGTCCAATACCATATTTATGAGGAAATTTGATGAAAAACTAAGTTGGTTTAACGTGATTCGGGCGTCCGGTTGTGAAAATAGAAGTTTCAGAGTTTTTTTAAAAATTTCATTTGATTTGGTGATCAATTCGTAGTTCTAGGTGTTATTTTGGCGATTTGATTGTGCGAGCAAGTTTTTATGATATTTTTAGACTTGTGTGCATGTTTGGTTGGAGTCACGAGGGCTCGGGTGAGTTTCGGATAGGCTACAGAGTGAATTTGGACTCAGAACATTATTGGTGTGCTTCAATTTTTGTTGCAGGCCTCAGATCTCGCAATTGCGAGATCAAGCTTTGCATTTGCGACTACTATTGAATTCGCATTTGCGATCTACTCATCGCATTTACGAAGAGTAGTTGGGAAGGCTAGAGTTTGCATCTGCGAACAATGTATCGCATTTGCGATGTGAGCTAGGAGGGGGATTCTCCGCATTTGTGATCACTGGGTCGCATTTGCGATCATGCCTGAGTTCGCATTTGCGAGCTATTCTTCGCATTTGCTAAGAATGCAGAGGTTTGATGTTTCTCGTATTTTCAAAGCCCAGGTCGCAAATGCGACATCTGCAGCTGAACAAATATGACATAGACGGGATTTTTTGTTCATTTCTCAAATTTTCAAAACCTAAAACCTTAGAGGCGATTTTTCCAAGACTTCTTCTTCCCCAAATCGTTGGTAAGTGATTCTAACCTATTTCCTTTCAATCTTTCACTACTTTTCCTAATATTTCAACTTAAAATCTAAGGTTTTCATGGTGGAATTGGGAGGTTCTGGGTAGAACTAGGGATTTGGTAAATTGGGGATTTAGACCTCAAATTGAGGTCGGATTCCAAAATAAATTACATAACCTGGCTCGGGGGTGAATGGGTAATCGGGTTTTGGTCCGAATTTCGGGTTTGGACCAAGAGAGCTCGGGTGTTGACTTTTTTAAAAATTGCCTAAATTGAATTCTTTATAATCGTGGGTAGTTCCGAAGACTTAAATTGAATTGTTTGGTTGGTAATTTGATAGATTCTATTGGTTCGGAGGCTTGTGTGAAAGGAAAAGTCATGGTTGAGCTTTGAGTTTGATCGTTGGAGCGAGGTAAGTGTCATGGTTAACCTTGTCTTGAGGGAATAGGAATTGTTTGCCTGAATGCTACTTGTTTAATTGTTGGGAAAATCGTATATGTTAGGTGACGAGTACTTATGCGTTGTAGCCGAGTTAAAGCATGCAGGTGGGGTTTGGTTTATTGCAATTATAGCTTCCTTTGTTCATGTTATCCATATTTAGACTAGTATTGTTAAATCGATCGCTTTTATCATGTCTATGAATCTTTTGGTGATAACTGAGTATTGATTCCGAAGTTGAGGTTGATATTATGGAACCAAATGTGGAAGTAAGGCTTGTTCTTGTTATTTTATTTCCCTGTTGTTATTTGTTCAATGCACTATGGTAAGGGAGAGTGTTAATGCACAAAGGGTGATGTTGTGCCATATTGTGAGTCTTAATGCACGAAGGGTGATGTCCTGCCATATTTTGATATGTTAATGCACGAAGGGTGATTGAGAGTTAATGCACGAAGGGTGATGTCGTGTCGTTTCTATTAATTTTATAGTGAGGTTGAGAGGCACGACGGGTGATGCCATACATTTTTCGTTTTCTGTGTTTACTTGTCTTATTGGTTCATGGTATATTGGATGTTCAAGTTACCATTCTGCTATAGTTCTCTATCTCGTATTCCCCTCAGCATGTTTCTCCTGTCTAGTTCTTCATTGTTGTTATTTGTATAGATACAGTTGAATTGTACAAGTTTGATTTGTAGGTGTCTTATCTTAGCCTCGTCACTACTTCGTCGAGGTTAGACTCGACACTTACTGGTACATGGGGTTGGTTGTACTGATACTACACTCTGCACTTTCTGTGCAGATTTTGCTACCGGCTCTAGCTGATTGAGAGCTTAGCTACTGGATTTGCTGTCAGGAGACCCAAGGTAGGTCTGCTGGCATCCGCAGACCATGGAGTATCTTCCTGGTTTTATCATTTACTATTTTTTCTATTTCAAAACAGTGTATTTTTCTTCTTCAGACTCTGTTTGTAGTAATCATAGTAGCTCGTGAGTTGTGACTCCAGATCCGGGTAGTAGTAAATGTTAAAGCTTCTATATTATTCCGCGCTCGTTGTATTTCATTTTAGTTTATTTTTGTTATTTACCGAATTGAATAAGGTTTGGCTTAATAAATTCTCTAACATTGGCTTTCCTAGCAAGTGGAATGTTAGGCGTCATCATGGTCCCGACGGTGGGAATTTCGGGTCGTGAGACTTCCTTTCTTATGGAGCGGGCCGAATGCCTCGGCAGTTTAATAGATGCGTTTATGGTTCATGCCAGTAGACCCTTGGTAGTGTACACATTTTTTTGGATCAGGTCGTACGACCTAGGCAAAATCGTGCAGTATATCGCTAGCAATCCGAATATTTACGAGATTATCATTCCACTGATGTCTGGCATCTTATATGGTATTCCTATCCATTTGATATTGGCACTTGATATTTTCCGAGCTGTTTAGATAGGATACGAGATTGAGAAATTTATATGGTTAATAGGAATTGTGAAAGATTATGTTAGTTACAGTTTTTACCTCATTTCTACTATTGTGCTTCAAACCTGTTTATGATTTATCATATTGCTTTTGTCAAGACCAAAAATCCAACTAGTCGTGATGGCACCTAACCCAATCTGCTATGTAAGCCAATTTAACAGCTAACAAGTTCCAATAATAATTTAATAAAGAAATTAAGTAAAGAAATATCTGAATCTGATGCATTCCACAAGGACTGGTAGTACAAATCATGAGCTTCTAAGATTAAAATTTACAATGCTGGTATGAAATAAAAATACATCATCTGCCAGAACAATACATAAACATATTTTTCATAAGTCTAGAGTTACCAAGAACAAGAGGTAGCTTTAACCGGAACGCAGGTACGTCTTCAAATCCAGCTCCCGTAGATCACAACAAACGTCAGCAGGAAACATCTGCATGCAAGGTGTAGAAGTGCAGTATGAGTACAACTGACTCCATGTACTCATTAAGTAACAAATCTAACCTTAGGTTGGAAGTAGTGACGAGCTGGAACATAGAACGGAGTCCAACACCAATAGCCAACAACTGAATTAACAACATAATAAAAGTAATCGAAAGAAGTAACTCAGAGATAAAATTCTCAACTCGTTCACAGTTTCAGAAAAATAGGTCTGTTTTCCAAGTGTATCAGTGAAACCCAAATCCTTTACCGAAATTGCCAAAAATATGAGTACGTTTGAAAACTGTAATTTTTCCAAAAAACTTTCAACAGGTAAATGTTTCACTTTCAAATGGCATGAGGAAAATACATCTCTATGCCTACGTATCAATATGCAGGTGAAATCATGAATGTCACCAAAATCGGAGTAGTTGAAAGAAATGCATCTCTATGCACGTATCTCGAGTACACATGTCAAATGCAATGTATCTCAGTGATGAACTCATGTACTCACACTCTCACAATACTCAATCTCACTGCCTCACACTTTCCACTCGTCATGCTCAATCACTCGCGACACTCAGTGACTCTGTAATGAACAGGGAAAATCCAGCCCAAACATAACAACTGCTAGCAACTGCGCTCACTAGGGGTGTACAGACTCTGGAGGGGCTCCTTCAGCCCAAGTGCTCTAATCTGCACGGACAACTCACGTGCTGCACCGAAAACTCACATTCTATCATATCTGAATCCGCACAGACAACTCACATGCTGCACGGACAACTCACTTGCTATAATATCAATATTTGGATCCGCACAGATAACTCATGTGCCATGGCATCAATATTTGGATCTGCACAGACAACTCACATGCCATAGTATAAATATCCTCACAATCATGCCATCGGCCTCACTTAGTCATCAATCTCTCCAGTCCCTCGGCTCACAACACTCATGCTGAGCAGCCCAAATCAATGATATGAGATGTGACAATAAACAATAACAGAGACTGAGATGTGATATGTAATGATGAATGCGACTAAGTACATAACTGAAATTAAGCAAATAACTCAACAACAAAGAATAACCACCATGGGTCCCGCTGGTACCAACATATAGCCTAAACATGATATCTAGCATCAATTACAGCTCAGGTGCTCTAACATATCGAGTACAATAGAAATGTTCGGATAAGATGGCTAAATAGTTTCATGAAATCGATTAAATCACAATTTACACGGTGCACACCCACACGCCCTTCAACTAGCATGCGCGTCACCTCAATATTAATCACATAACACGTAACTCTTGGTTCATACCCTCAGCATCAAGTTTAGAAGTGTTACTTACCTTGAACAATCCAAATCCAATACCGAGTAAGCCAAACAATGCTCCAAAAATGACATCCCGCGCATATCAACCTCCGAACGGCTCGAAACCCAATCCATATGGTGAAAATTACCTCCAAATATTTTTCAAATCCGAGCTACCCAACTCAAAATATGACAAAAAGAATAAATCTTCGATATTAAGTATTTTTGCCCAGTTCTTCTTCCTCGTTTGTGTGCCAAATAAACCCAAAACTCGCTTTTGTTGCTTCCAATGAATTTCTTGTGAAATTTTAGTCAAGTTAGGCTTTTGTATCACTCCATTTGACCTTATAAAGAAGAAGATATGTTGGTTTCAGTATTTGGAAGTGTGCAGATTTAAAAATACGAAGTCAGTGGCAATTTTGTAATTAATTTGAAAAATATGGCAATCCAATTCTTAGGAAAATGACCATAAAATCCTCATACGATGTCCAAATTTGACGATTCTTTTTTCTATTGCTCCGTAATTACGGTATGGATCTAACGCTTTAATCAAAATAGAAATCGGAGCTCATTTGCTTAATGTGGTACCATTTATCCTTGAAGAAACGACGTCGAAACATAAGAAAAACGACTGCAACGCAGCCCAAACCTATATGAAACTCACCTGAGCCCCTCGGGACCTCGTACGAACATACCAAAAATTCTCATAACATAAAACGGACTTACTCGAGGCCTCAAATCACGCATAACAACATTGAAACGACGAAACGCCCCTCAAATCAAACTTAATGAACTTTCGACTTCCAAAAACTTGTGCCGAAACATATCAAACCAACCCGGAATGAGCTGAAATTTTTCACACAAGTCCTAATACATCATACGGCTACTTGTGCCCCCAAAGTATCGAGCGAAGTCTAAATGCTCAAAACAACCGGTTGGGTCGTTACATTCTCCCCCACTTAAACATACGTTCGTCCTCGAACATGCCAAGAGTTGTTCCTAAGCTATCAAATCGTCGTGTAACCTTACCATGCACATACCTGGGGGTGATCCCCCGTCACCCTATTCCATATAGTCCCGACAAAACAACATAACTGAAGATCATTACTTCAACCTTAGACCGTAAACCACATAATCCAATTTTCAACATCCAAAATTTACTACAAGACCCGAACTTCGCATCTACACATTGTATAAGTCTGAACAAGTTGTATAATTCCATAAGCATAACCCAAGATGTAATCACCCGACATACCACACGGCTCACATACTCGCAGCAAAAAATTTTTATCACACTAGCTGCTAAAAAAACCCAATACCGGTAATAAACCTCATGTCAAACAAAACCTCGTTCTAAAGCCTTTGTGTACTACAGATGATGAAAGAAACACGCAAAAACTCATAACCACTCACCAAAAAAACAAGTCATGGATCTCCCTCTCCTTCGATAAGAATCCTAGCAATTTCTAAGTCGGCTTCCAATATTATCCTTCCCAATATACCGCTATCAAATCTGATAGTGCCCATCCTAGATCCAACGACCACATCTGGTCAAATACAACTGCCCTACTGACATGCCACACTAATACAACCTTACACCACAAACTGTGCAATTCGTGCACCAATACGCAACAATTTAAGTGTACTCAACATAGAAAATGACTTAAATGAGAGAACTGTCTCGCAAGCTCAACAAGTACCATCACAACCGAAATGATACGAACCCATCATACCTAGTAGAACCAAGACACACGAATCTAACACAAAGGATCATCTCCCGACATAACCCAGTTGCAATGCGTGACCCCATCCAAACATTGGTCCATATGAAATACCTCAAGCCACAATGCTCAAAATCAACAACCACATGCAATTTGACATCAAGTACCCAAGGTACATGACCATAACCACGAAAAATTAATTAACACAATATACAACAATTTGAAAGACCATAACTAAGGCGCAATCAACCATTCCACATCCCAATCATCATCTTGCTCGAATTCCGTTGTAAGGCCCTAACAAAACCGCACCATGTGTGCATATAAGCAACAAATCACAACCCTTCATAGCATGGAAGAATACCACATAGAACATATCTAATACGAATAAAATTAATTCTAACTGAATGGAACATCCCTCAACAAAAGCAGTTTGGAGTCGACAAATCTGGCTCGGTATAGAACACACATCCTCATTGGGCCTACCAATAGGCCCCCAAATAAACTCCGGTCATCCTCGAATGGAAAAATAACCCTCTAAAAGTCCACAACGACCTAACCACGACACATACTATCATCTAGCTAGCTCTGGCCACAACTTCACAATCTACAACCACGAAACAATCTGTTTCTGAGAACTCCCAGCCTCCAAATCCATAAACACACGAATCACCTTATTTGATCCCAACTCCACGACTCGAATGGTTAACACATATCTCTTACACAATCATCCCACGATGAATACTTTTATAATTCTTCTTTCCACATAGAAAAATCTATATATCAATAGTCGATCAACCAGGCGAGTACCAGAATACCAATGAAGCATCTGCAAGTCAAAACACAGTGCACCTTCTGAAATGCGCACCCTTCTCAAGCAATACCAAGTAATAATAGCATTCATCTAAACATCAGATATTGTCCATGCTGCCTAAGAATTTATGTCCTTCCCTTCCAGACTGACCCATGACCTTGGACATGCAAATCTTAATCACGCACACCGCATCTACCATTCCATCCTATGAAGAGTACAAGAATCTCATAATAAACTCTGAGTCACAAGAAAAACACATATGTGATCAGCCAGAATCCTTCCATTCAATCTCATCCCGGAGAAAATCCCAATACGCAACATATTCCTCACGCTGGTAGTAGGTATCCATCTCAAGCTGTGGTAGAAATCATCGAGAACTCTTTAGAACCCATTTGCACATAACCAAACTATCGAAACCGAATCCCTCTAACTCAACCAAGCCATGCAAGTCACCAAAACCCAAGAGCATTACCACGAAACACCTGTAGAGACTTTTCACCACATAAGTACCCAAAGAACCAATCATACCCATTACTGTGTTGATCCAAACTATTATCAAGTTGTCATATTTCTCCTAGTTCCTTCCAAATTACCCTCAATTTGACACTTCTCCTTGCCAGAATACCACGATCCTTAACCAAAACTCAACCCATGAACTCTAGCATAGAACCACACTGCCCTAAGGCCCATAAGCCGTTGAATTCCCTCTTAAGTACACCAAAAGTACCACAACCGAGATACCACTCAGAAGAGACCTTCTATGAATCCAAAACAATTTCCTTTCACCTTCCTAAATGCTGAAATGTAGAATCCATAATGATATAGAAATGCCACAAGTCTCGACACCATCAAACTTAAATCTCAGATTCTAACCATATACAAATTCGCAAGATTCTCAATTGCTACATATAAATCTTGAATCCATTAGAACCATTATCGAGAGTCATCCAATCTACCCAAATCTCAATTGCACCGCCCAAACGAGCCGAACGACTGTTCCCCATTAGCATGACAACACCCAAAGAAGTAACCCCACCCTAATGCAACCAAGAAAATTCCTACTCCATGCACACTACATCCTTCATGAATAAAACTCAATCATTCCATGATTTCCATATACCCATAGGGTGTAATACAACCCGTATCCAGAAATTCCCTTACTCGAGTCATCCTCGGTCTCAGCTGCAAGTCATAACTGATTCACAAGTATATCTCAAATCGAAACCATTACAACACATAACCGTGCAATCAACTCACGATAACAGACTCTCCACATGGCTCAAAGCCATGGAATAAAACATTTGATAACTTACAATAACCATACTCCATTTCTGCCATAATACCGCAATAAGATTCAACCAAATCCTTCATAAGCTCATGTAATACAAACCATATAATACCTCAAATCATCTGCTAAGCTCGCGTTCATCCTCGAGACAGTTAATCCAACCTCCTCAAGCGATCCAAACTCAGGTTCTACACATATAACCTACCGGTAAGAGAAAAATCTCCACAGAAACAACATAGGGATCACAACCTCAAGACACCCCGAAGGTGATAACCGGATTGCTTAGCCACAAACTGACATCTCTCTATGCCCTTTCACAACCACAACTCCTACGCAATCACTTATTATTCCTGAGTCTGAACTCATAAACGAGGCATGTGAACCTAATCCGTTCTAGAGTTAACAACATGAAACATCCTCCAATACACTGATAACTCGAGACTATATGTTAGATCAAAAAGACAGGAATCAAGAACCCAATAGTCTTTTTTACATCTCAATCAAACTCTTCTCATCACATTCAATCCATCTAAACACATCCCGCAGTCACATCATACTCATCATATAGCCATCCAGCCACTCATCGAGTCACAAATTTCACTCATTGGGATGCTACCGGACATATAAGTCCAAAAGCACATGCTCACACAACCAAAATCCATGTGCTCAATCTACAGTTAAAGCCCGGCCTCAAGTCCTCCAAGCCCATCATCGGCACACAGAAATCATACCTCGCACCTCATCCATGGAATCGCTAGCCGTCGATGCACAGCTGATACCAAGTGCTCACATGCACATACGAATGTGTGGAAGGAAATCAAAGAGCTACGCTTCAAGCTGAAACAATGACGCACGATAAGGAAAGAAATATGGGAAGTATATCCTAAATGTCCTGTAGCCTCTCAAAGATAGGTATGGACGTCCTTATACCGATCCGCAAGACTCTACTAGACACTTGCTCATGACTTGAACTTATGAACCTAGAGATCTAATACTTACTTTTGTCACGACCCAAAATCCAACTAGTCATGATGGCACCTAACTCAACCCGCTAGGTAAGCCAATTTAACAGCTAACCAGTTCAAATAACAATTTAATAAAGAAATTAATTAAAGAAATATTTGAATTTGATGCATTCCCCAAGGACTGGTAGTACAAATCATGAGCTTATAAGATTAAAATTTACAATGCTGGTGTGAAATAAAAATACATCATCTGTCAGAACAATACATAAACAGATTTTTCATAAGCTTAGACCTACCAAGAATAAGAGGCAACTATAACCAGAACGCAGGTACATATTCAAATCCAGCTCCCGTAGATCATAGCAACGTCAGCATGCAACATATGTACGCAAGGTGCAGAAGTGTAGTATGAGTACAACCGACCCCATGTACTCAATAAGTAACAAATCTAACCTTAGGTTGAAAGTAGTGACGAGTTGGAACGTTGGTCAGAGTCCAACATCAATAGACAACAACGGTATATAACAACATAATGAAAGTAATTGTTTACCGTGAAAATGGTAATTACAACTATATTTGATTTTGTGGTTCTAAAAATATGTGATTTATTTTATTACTAGTTGTTTAGGAAATAGATGCTAACTGAGAGTTAAGAAAAATGAGACAAGAGCAAGGGATAATGGAATTGCGTAAATCGAGCAGTTAAGAGACAGGGTCTCGAGCTTGGTCGAGATAGGCCTCGAGGTCTAGCTCGAGAGCTTGACAGAGGGAGGTCGGAGAGGATACAACAGAATTTAAGGCCTAGAGAATGGCCTCTTTATGATCAATAATGAGCAGTAAATGAATACCAATTAATGAATACAATAAACGAAAGGCAATAAATAAATCAATGGAACAATTGTAGAGAATGTTTGAGTTAGAGCATGGAATGTTCTTGTTCTTGTATTGAATATCATGTATGTTACAAAATGACAAGGGTCCCTTTATATAAGAGGGGGAATCCCAACATAATACATGTGTAATTATTACAAAGAGAAATGGCTGGTACAGCCATTTAATGCCATGGTACGAGCTTGTACTATTTTGCGGACTTGGTCAGCTTTAACCACATGCCTTTTGGGAGTTTCCCGCTTTTCGTGATGGTCTTCGATTTACACCGCCTCGAGGTCGAGCGTGGAGAATCCTCAATATGCTTCCCCGATACCAGAACTCGAACTGCTTCAAGCCTTCTGAGTACCGTAATGATCATAAAATTGGGAAAATCGGGCTCTCTGATTTTAGCCGTATACAGATAGTCCCCGCATTTCTTAGAATGAAGTGATAAGAAACGGTCTTGAATTCTTGCCTCTTTGATATCCCTATTATGACGTCAGTCTCATTAGAACATTAAATGACGTAACATAAAAGTTGCACAGAGGTCGCTGTTAGCACGATTCTCAGGAAGCCCACGAACCGCTACAGAGAGGGTAAAACTAGAATGCCATTGGGGGAGGCGGCCCAAGTAGAATCCACACGGCTGAAGAAATCATAGTCACACATAAGGCTGGATTGTCAATGTATATACATACCCTTTCACTTTAGGCCCCGTAGATTCTTCTTCTCCACCGATTGACCCGGTGATTCTCGACTTTTGTCGTCAATACCGGGTGATGCTCGGTTAGATTTATCCTTCTTTCTGGAGGATTGTATATATGATTCGATACATTTCAAACATGGTCGAGGGGATGATTTTCACCCTCGATCATTTGATCAAACTGTATAGCCCTCGTCTCTTCCGAGGGGGTTTAATTAATTGCACCGTTGATCTGCCAAGGCAATATTTGCCTGCATTGATGAGGATAAAGACAGGGATGGATGAGCCGATTTGTTAGAGTCAGAACCTCGGACATCATCCCTACTGATAGAATGTCGTTCCCCGAGGAATGGAATATGAAACGTAAGTATCCCCATATTGAGTATGTTTTACCACCTCTTTTTCTTCTGATTGATTTTCTTCTAATTGTGTAGACACCGTTTGGTTTTCCAGCGTGGTCCAGGACCTTTCGAGGTGGGTAAAACTTTTGGATTCTGCTTTTCCATAAAACAAATGCTTCTAGCGCGATTTGGCTAAAACATAGTGGCAGGCTAAAAACCACGGTATGCTCTCATTGTTGTTGTTTCCTCATTCTTTGTAAGTATTCTCTATGGTGGTTGGGGAAGGCGTGTCAATGAGAGCGCCCCCTCCTAGCGAGGAAGAGGCTCTGAGAACTGCTAAGAACAAGAAAAGGAAGAAGGAGACACCGGTGGAGTCTCCAAAATCCAAAAAGGCAAAGGCTTGGAAGCCCAAGACCGATGCTACGGTCCTATCCTAGATGGCTACTGAGAGCCTGCGAGCCGAGGAAGAAGATGATGACACCTGCCCTTTGGTAAAAAGGGCAAAACGAAGTGTTGATGCTTCGAGAATTGTTGGGCGGACGTCTGTTGAGTCGGAGGCGGCTGATGCGGATTCGCCTTGTGCTGAGGAGACCCTCGAGGAGGGATCGAGTGCAGTCCCCAAGCTTCTCATCGGACATGGCACAGTCCATGTCGGTGAGTTTGAGGGGCCCGTTTCTAAAATTTTTTGGGGGCGGGAGGAGGCCTCGATGGAGGCTGATATTACAGGTGGATTCCAATTGGGCCCGTCATTTTATCTAGGGGAGATACGAGATGCCCAGGATAGGAATGCCCCCGCTTTGGGGACCTCTCATGGAAAGGATGATGCATTCAAAGATTATTTTGAAGACATTGAGGAGGAGACCAATATCGATGCCCTCGTTTCCCTCGAGGAGGCCGAGAGGCTTCAAAAGCAGGTGACCTTCTTGATATAATATGCTATGCTTCGAATTTATACTCTTGCTTTCTAACTTTCCTCCTTTGTGTTGTAGGTCAAGAAGATGGATGACCAAGCCTTCTCCAAGATGCAACATGAGTTGACTCATCGTGGAGAGGAGACTTAAGAAGCTTATATCGGAGTCGATTGAGCTGGAGGCTCTATGCACCCGAAAAGAGGAGGAGTTGATCAACCTCCGGGCATGCTCGGAGAGAGCGCTCCAAGAGAGGGCTGACCTTATCGAGCAGGTACTCTAGTACCCATAACCTTACCTTTTATTCTCATACTTGGTGCTGATTAGCTTATCTTCTGCATTTTCAGATTAGGCAAAAGGATGCCCCAGTGGGGCAGCTCCGAGGGGATGTTGTGGCCAAGGACGTTGAAATCCTCGAGCTAGCGCGGCTGAATGGTGACGTGGCTTCGGAAAGGGACACACTTTGGGAAAAGCTATCCTAGATTCAGGTCCTTCTTCGGGGCGCTCAGGAGGAGGCTTATCTGTGGCCAATTTTGAGGCTGATGAATTTGTCTCTTCATACAAAAAGGATGTTGCCGCTGCGAATGATCGGGCCAGGGAGATACCCGGGAAGGCCGAGCTAAAACTGGATCGGACAGTTGCTCATGCTCGCTTGCAAGCCAGGAGGCAAGCCTTCGAGGAAGCGAGAACTAAAGGTGTCGATCTCTCTGCCGAGATAGAAGAATCCAGGGCTCTAGAGGAAGAAATCGGCAATTTCAACTACGTCGAATGAGGGCTTTGAAAGCGGCTTGGGCAATAGTGAAGGCAAAGAGTAGATTTACCTATTGTTTTGCTTTTTCCTTTTTTGTACATGGGACCCTCGGGGGATTTTTGTAAAAATACCCTTGTAAATGCATTTTTTGGAATAAAAAAGATCTCTTCGTTTCATATCTTCCAAACTTTTCTCTGCAATGCTTATGCAAAAGTAGACCTTCAAGCTTTGACTTTAGCTCTTTGGAACCCGTACTTGCAGTAATAGAGACCCTCGAGATCGGACACCTTCTCGAGGCTAGGTCGGCATGGGGGTTTTGATCCCTCAAATGCTGTGTGACAGTGTCATTCATATGACATGACCATGAAGTGACCGAGGTGACCCCGTCGGTACACTTCCCCAAAAGTTATGATAATTTTGTCAGGATTAATGAGTCTTCATAGTAGATGAATAGTCACCGCTTGTTCTATATATACACACTCGCTTCTTCTTCAGTTTAGGTCTTGCACCTTTGCAAAACTAGTTCTCTTTTTAACATTCTCTTCCTTTTCTCAGCTTGCAAAACTGCTTGAGCTTTTTTCCTCTTTATCTTTGTTTAAATAGTTATGGCTGTCGTGCCCGAATCCGTTCACCAAGAAGAGGGAAACCTTACCTCTGCTTCTTGCCCATCCGGTGGTACACTGTCAGCGTATGGCGAGTTGACCTCGAGTTGTTTTGCTTTGAAGAAAGACTTTGCACTAGAGAAACCCTTCGATGCTCCGGGCCATCGAGAGCATGCGTCGAGGTTTATTCGATCGATAGAGGAAAACCATCTCGAGGACGTGAGGAGAGATTGCGGATGGGGAGAAAATGTGATGTTGCATATACCTTCCTGAGAAGAGAATATTATGGCTTACGTGGAGGGATTCCTAAGCGTTTATACGTACCCATTTAAATTGGGCCCCCTCGACCGCCTTGTACTCGAATTTTGCAAAAGATATCGAGTCACTCTGGCTCAAATTCATCTGTCCTTCTGGCGGATAGTACTGATGATAAGGTACTTTACTGAAAAGGCTGAGCTCGAGTTTACCCTTAGCCACATTATCAAATCATATCGGCCTCAGCATTATTGAGGCTTGATTGAGCTATGATGCCGATCCACCAAGACTGTTATTGCTAGTGATGATGAGGACCGGAACCGAGGATGGATGAGTCGATTTGTCCGAGTGAGGACCGTCGACATTATTCCTGCAGGGTTCCTCTCGTGCCCTGAAAAATGGAACTTCAAACATAAGTACTATGTCGCACCTTAGTGCCTATTTCTCTCGATGCTATATAAGGATGTTTATTTTTCTCTCTCACAGCGGTCCCCTGGATGCCGGAAGAGATCCTCGATCTTGCTGACTGGACTCGGAGGCTGGCTGCTTCTTCGTCCTATGGTAAAAGCAAGTGGCGGGATCTGTCGAAGGGCAGATGGGAAGCAAAGCACCACGGTATGTGCCCTGTGATTGCTTTTTGATAAATTATTTTCTTTATGTGTATTAACCCCGTCGCCGCAGGCATTGGCAGATTCTCCGAGGTGAGATCGTGCCCCTTTGAGGATGGGGAAGGACCGTCGGCTTCAGAACCGAGGGAGGATAATAAGCAGAAAAGGTCCTCGATGGATGAGGACATTCTCAATGAGGCAGGGCCTGCCCGGAGACACAAAGGAGGTGCTGCCGCTGAAGAGGATCTTATATAGTCGGTTATTCTATGGACATCACCTCTCCTCGGGAGGATGGTTCTTCATCTATGGCTCGAACCAGGGGCCCTCCCGAGGTTTCTAATCCTAATGGGCCTGAGACCTCTAGCCTCAAGGGAGAGGTTCCATGAGAGGGAAGGAGCAAGAGTCTTTCACCACCGTTGTGCTTCCCCCTTAGAAGGTACTTCAAGGGACGTTCGGGGCCAGGGGCCGCCTAAATCAAGTGGTGTTACGAGCGATCATATCCCCATCGAGAGCGGTTCAACTGGGGTCGATGGGACCAGGCCACTAGATGCACGCTCAACTTTTGAGGAGGCTCAGCGGCTCTGCTCCGTGGTGAGTTTTGGTTGACTTTATTGGCTTTTCAGCTATGTATTCTCATCTTTTGAACTGAAGCTTCTTTTTCATAGGCCTTTGACAAGATCAAGTTCGAGTTTCTCCATTGTGAGACCAAGTTGCGGGAAGCTTTGGGCAAGGAGAAATATCTCAGGCTTCTTTGCAATAAGAAAACAAAAGAGTTGATATATCTTCAATCGGAGATGCATCGAAGTCGAGATTATGAAGGCAATCTCAAGCAATAGGTAATCCTTATTTTGAGGGAGTACATGCTTCCTTTCCCGCCTTCGAAGACTAATGTTTCAGTGCTTCAGTTGCAGAGAAAAACGGAAGCGTTGGAATGCCTTTGGGATGAGGTCGGACAGGTTAATTCCGAATACAATGCGTTGAAGGTGAAGATAGGTGTTCATGCAGCGTCCCAAAGGAATTCTTTGGCCAAGGTTTCTGCCCTCGAGGTACAACTTTGCAATGCTCGAGAAGATAGCTCGATTTAGACGAGCAGAATTTCCAAGCTCGAGACTGATATTTTGAAGATGAAGGCCGAGGTTATGGACACCCGGGCTGAAGCTGAAGAAGCTCGAGCAAAGGCCGATAAGAAAGTGGCCGTCTATTTAAAAGATGCTGCTGATGCTCGGGCTGAGCTGAGGGGAGCCTTTGACAGAGAGACGAGGGGCAATGAGTATGCCCGATGCAGGTCTCGAAGGGAGACCCTTGAAGAGATTCATGCTAGGGGCTTAGATCCCTCGGAAGAGATAAATCAGGCCAAGGCGGATGAGATCGACGCCATGTTTTTCCTTTCTTCTGGTGCCGATACTGATATTTGAAGGCCGCCGAGGGAGTTGGTCCCTAGAGCAGACTAGGTTTTTCTTTCTTGTTCTTTGTAAAGTCTCTTGTGGGAGCATTGTAAATGTATATTTGTAATACACATATATATAAAAGATTCTTTGGTATTTCTGATTAGCTTGTGTTTGTCTTTCTTTTTTTTTTGAATTCCGATGCTTATCAATAATTAGCCCGATGAATTGGACCTCGAAATGAAACCTTTGTGGTTATGAATTGGCCCTGAGGCTTTTTAGGCTGGCGCTTAGGCTCTTACGCATTGGGTCGGTACGACCTTCAATGTGGCTGGCGACTTGGGCTCTTACGCATTGGCCCTTAGGCGCTTTTTTAGTTAACCGTTTAGGGCTCAGTCTTTGAGTCGGGTTTTGACTCGAGCTCATCGATGCTTAGGTTCTTTAAATCGGCCCTAAGGCTCTTTAGGCTGGCGTTTAGGCTCTTACGGTTCTTTTCGAAGTACTTTCAAAGTATTTGGAGGCCTTTGATTTAATGGTGACAGTCAGATGTCTCTGAGTCGCGTTGGTTTGGCCGGAGCCGTATGACGGTGGTCATTGTATTTGGCCGTAGCCTTTTAGTCCCCGAGTGAGATAGCCTCGGCGTCTATATCGAGGGTATGCCTTTTTAGGGGTCTTACAAGTTTGAATATATAGCCTTGACTTTGATATCGGGACTATGCCTTTTTAAGGTCTCACAAATTTGTATATGACTTGCTTGAGGTCTTACAAATTGTTGATATTGCCTCATGGAGGGATTACATTGGTGCCTCATGGAGGGCTTATGAGCTCGAAATTTCCGGCCCTGAATTTTTATAGTTTCGAGTTTTGGATGACTCGATGAGGTGACTGTCGAGGACAGTCCCCGAGTCGGGGTTATGCCTTTTTTTTAAGGTCTTACAAATTTGACATTGCCTTATTGAGGGCTTATATTGGTGCCTCATGGAGGGCTTATGAGCTCTAAGTTTTCAGCCTGGAGGTCTTATGGCTTCGAGATTTTTGGTGTCAGTTCCCGAGTGACCAGGAAATTTCTGGCCCTAAAGTCGTTTCCTGTGAAAATAGCAAACGTCTTTGACACGCGAAGTGTTTTTGATGATAAAAAATTCTCCATATATTACTTGGTACAAGTATACATTTTTTTACCATCGAGGGTTTGATTATTCTATGTGTACACGGTTCATTCAACCGTTTGGTCCTGTACATCGTTCTCCTGTCGAGACCCTCTTTGGCGTATTTTAGTTTCTTCGAGGAGGTGATCTCCCGGAGGGATGCCCCTCAGTATTTGAGGTTGATCGAAGAGAAACCTTGAATACTTGGTGAGTTCTCCTTAGGTAGCATATGGATGTTTCCTCGTTAAAAACCTCGTCAGTAAAACCCATTTGGGATAAAATCCGACGTGAGGGAAAAAGAGCGCAACACATGCTTTAAAACCTAAGGCCTTCGAGCTAGAGGGTGCTTCGATTCCTTTCCATCGAACACCTGCTCATAGGCTAGTGTAAAATGTGAAGGAAGGAGGGAGAGGATTGTACCTTAATTGTGGTGGCGTTCAATCCTTGATATGCTTCAGTTGCTCGTCCCAAGGACGCAGCACGGTCCTTTATTCGTTCATCCGAGGATGGATTTTGTGATTGCTACTCGGTTGTTTACTTGTTTTTGGCCCCTTCGATGTAGAATGTGTCGGCGTCGGTGCCATATCATGCACTGTGAACATTTCTTTTGATGCGTGTTGCTCTCTGTATACCGTTTTTACTCCATCTTTCGTAGGAAAATTCATCATTTGATGAAGAGTTGACGGCACCGCCCTCATACTGTGAATCCATGGCCTTCCAAGCAATGCATTGTATCTCATGTCACCTTCGATGACATGAAACTTGGTATTTTGAATTGTGCCGGCCACGCTGACTGGGAGGATGATTTCCCCTTTCATTTTTTTGCTCTCCATGTTGAATCCGTTGAGGACACGGGAGGTAGGCACGATCTGGTCGAGCAACCCGAGTTGCTCTACCACCCTCGACTATATTGGCCGAGTTACCTGGATCCACGAGCACACGTTTAACCAAAAATTTATTCAAAAGAAAAGAAATTACCAGTGCATCATTATGAGGTTGAGACAAGGTCTCGATGTCCTCTTCGCTGAATGAAAGAGCATCTTCAAGTATGTAGCTCTGAGTTCGTTTTTCCCTGGTGATGGATACTTTTGTTTTCTTGAAAATGGGTCCATGAGGGACGTCGAATCCTTCAATAATCATGTGGATGACGTGATGTGGTTCTTCTGTTTCATTTTTCCTGTTCGCTTATCTTTCCCTAAATTGGTTTTTAGCTCGACCATTGAGGAACTCTCGAAGGTTCCCTTTGCCAATCATTCGGGCTACCTCTTCTCGAAGATGTCTGCAATCCTTGGTCCTATGACCGTGGGTACCGTGATATTCACATACCACGTTAAGGATCCTTCGCGAAGGATCTGATAGTACGGATCTTAGCCACCTGGTGTCCTTGATTTTACCTATGGCTGACACGATGTTTGAAACATCGATGTTGATGTTGTACTTAGATAGTCGGGGTGCCTCTATCGACCATGTGTACCTGTCGAACCTTGCTTTGTTCAAGATTCCACGAGGATTCTAGCCTTGGTCCATCCTTTGGTCACTTCGAGGTGTTACGCCTTAGGATACTTCTCCGATTTTCTATATACGGTTGATACCTTTCTTTGCTTTGCCTCGGCTCTCTTTCTGGAAGCCTCGATGCCATTGCTAAGAGCCTAATGGGATACACCGAGCCCGAAGGGACTTCCAATTGGTCATCCTCGACTCTGATCTTTGACTGATACTTGTTGCGCACATCCCTCCAAACTACGGCGGGATACTCGATCAAGTTTTGCTTTAACTTCTTTGAAGCTACTGAGCTTCGTTCATTCAAGCCCTGAGCGAAGGCTTGCACTGCCCAATCATCAGAGACCGGTGGTAATTCCATCCGTTCCAGTTGGAAGCGGGATACGAACTCCCTTAACATCTCATTCTCTCTCTGTTTGATTTTGAAGACATCGGACTTCCTCGTAGCGACCTTGATGGAACCAGCATGTGCCTTCACAAAAGAGTCTACCATCATGGAAAACGAATTTATCGAGTTCGGGGGCAGGTTATGATACCACATCATGTCCCCTTTGAACAGTGTTTCACCAAAAATTTTCAATAAGACGGATCCAATCTCGTCATCTTTTAGGTCGTTCGCTTTCATAGCACAAGTGTAAGTAGTAATGTGCTCATTGGGGTCCGAGGTCCCGTTGTACTTCGGGAGATCGGCCATTCTGAATTTCTTTGAGATGGGCTTCGGAGACGCACTTGATGGGAATGGCTTTTGCACGAACTTTTTTGACCCTTCAGAATCGGGGGTGCGCCTGGGATCTGATCGACTCTCGAGTTATAGGTCTCCACCTTTTTGTCGTTAGCTTCTATATTCTTTTCACTTGATTCAATCCACTTTGTGAGGTCCTCGAGCATCTTCATAATAGCGCGGTCGGCTGCTGACCCATTATTGCTCGACCTTTCTGGTGCCTGTTCGACTCGAGGAGCCGTTTCTGGTGGTGTTGTGCTTGGAGTTCTCTAATGGCTTTGTAGTTTGGCAATAGCCACCTGTTGTGCTTGCAACATCTCAAAAATGACATGAAGGCTAACTTCCCTTTCCTTTTGAGCAGGGGCTCTCTGTGCTTCACGCTGGTCTCCTTCGCGCACACTTTCATTTGTATGAGAGTTTACATCGACATGTTGAGCGTTGCGTGAGCCTTCGTCGACGGGGATTTTCACTAGTGCCCCTTCAGGGTTTTGTTGTGGTACACCGGCACCTGAAGTAGTTGTGTCATTCTCTCCATGATCCTCAGGACCGTTGTTTTCATGTGCGTTCACTGAGTTAGATATTTTCTGACCTGAAATTGAAGATTCTTGGACAAGAAAAACATTAAAGAATAACTTATGTTTTAGAAAACAATCACTATTATTTTTAGCCCCACGGTGCGCGCCAAATTATTTACCGTGAAAATGGTAATTACAATTACATTTGATTTTGTGGTTCTAAAAATATGTGATCTATTTTATTACTAGTTGTTTAGGCAATAGATGCTAAGTGAGAGTTAAGAAAAATGAGACAAGAGCAAGGGATAATGCAATTGCGCAAACCGAGCAGTTAAGAGACAGGGTCTTGAGCTTGGTCGAGATAGGCCTCGAGGTCGAGCTCCAGAGCTTGACAAAGGGAGGTCGGAGAGGATACAACAGTATTGAAGGCCTCGAGAATGGCCTCTTTATGATCAATAATGAGCAGTAAATGAAGAACAATTAATGAATACAATAAATGGAAGGCAATAAATAAATCAATGGATCAATTGTAGAGAATGTTTGAGTTAGAAAGCAGGGAATGTTCTTGTTTTTATATTGAATATCATGTATGTTACAAAATGACAAGGGTCCCCTTTATATAAGAGGGGGAATCCCAACATAGTACATGTGTAATTATTACAAAGAGAAATGGTTGGTACAGCCATTTAATGCCACGATACAGGCTTGTACTATTTTGCAGACTTGGTCAGCTTTAACCACGTGCCTTTTGGGAGTTTTCCGCTTTTTCATGGTGGTGTTCGATTTACGCCGCCTCGAGGTTGAGCGTGGAGAATCCTCGATATGCTTCCCCGATGCCGAAACTCGAACTGCTTCGAGCCTTCTGAGTGTCGTAATGATCATAAAATCGGACTCTCCGATTTTAGCCGTATACAATAATAAAAGAAGTAACTCAGAGATAAAATGCTCATCTCGTTCACAGTTTCAGAGAAATAGGTCTTCTTTCAAAGTATATCCCAAATCCTTTACCGAAATCGCCAAAAATATAAGTAAGTTTGAAAATTGTAATTTTTGCAAAGAGCTTTCAACAGTTAAATGTTTCATTTTCAAATGGAATTAAGGAAATACATCTATATGCCTACGTGTCAATATGCAGGTGAAATCATGAATGTCACCAAAATTGGAGTAGTAGAAAGAAATGCATCTCTATGCATGTATCTTGAGTAAGCAAGTCAAATGCAATGTATCTCAGTGATGAACTCATGTAATCACACTCCCACAGTACTCAATCTCACTGCCTCACACTTTCCACTCGTCATGCTCAATCACTCGCCACACTCAGTCACTCTGTACTTAACAGGGAAAATCCAGCCCAAACATAACAGCTGCTAGAAACTACACTCACTGGGAGTGTACAGACTCAGGAGGGGCTCCTTCAGCCCAAGCGCTATAATCTGCACGGACAATTCACGTGCTGCACGGATAACTCACGTGTTATTTTATCAATATCTGGATCCGCACGGACAACTCACGTGTTGCACGGATAACTCACGTGTTATTTTATCAATATCTGGATCCGCACGGACAACTCACGTGTTGCACGGATAACTCACGTGTTATTTTATCAATATCTGGATCCGCACGGACAACTCACGTGTTGCACGGATAACTCACGTGTTATTTTATCAATATCTGGATCCGCACGGACAACTCACGTGTTGCACGAACAACTCACGTGCTATAATATCAATATTTGGATCCGCACGGACAACTCATGTGTCATAGTATCGATATCTAAATCCGCATGGACAACTCACGTGCCATAGTATCAATATCCTCACAATAAGGCCCTTGACCTCACTTAGTCATCAATCTCTCCAGTCTCTCAGCTCACAACACTCATGTTGAGCAGCCCAAATCAATTATATGAGATGTGACAATAAAAAATAATAGAGACTAAGATGTGATATGTAATGATGAATGCGACTAAGTACATAACTGAAATTAAGCAAATAACTCAATAGAAAAGAACAACCACTATGGGTCCCGCTGGTACCAACATATAGCTTAAACATGATATCTAGCATCAATTACAGCTCAGGTTCTCTAACACATCGAGTATAATAGAAATGTTCAGATAAGATGGTTAAATAGTTTCAAGAAATCGACTAAATCACAATTTACAAGGTGTACGCCCTTCAACTAGCATGTGTGTCACCTCAATATTAATCGTATAATACGTAACTCAGGATTAATACCCTCAGCACCAAGTTTAGAAGTGTTGCTTACCTTGAACAAGTCAAATCCAATACCGAGAAAGCCAAACGATGCTCCAAAAATGACATCCCACGCATACCAACCTCCGAACGACTCGTAACCCAATCCATATGGTGAAAATCGCCTTCAAATATTGTCCAAATTCGAGTTCCTCAACTCAAAATATGACCAAATGGACAAATCTTTGATATTAAGTATTTTTGCCTAGTTGTTCTTCCTCGTTTTGTATTCCAAATAATCCCAAAACTCGCTTTTAATGCCTCAAATGTATTCCTTTGAAATTTTAGTCAAGTTAGGATTTTGAATCAATCCATTTGACCTTATAATGAAGGAGATATGTTGGTTTTAATATTTCTAATTGTGCAGATTTTTAAATACAAAGTCAGCGGCAATTTCGTAATTATTCTGAAAAAATCTAGCTTCCCAATTCTTAGGAAAATGACCGTAAAATCATCATACGATGTCCAACTTCGATGAATATTTTTTCTATTGCTCCAAAATTACGGTACGGATTTAATAATTCATTCAAAATAGAAATCAGAGTTCATTTGTTTAATGTGGTACCATTTATGCTTGAAGAAACTGCGTCGAAACATAAGAAAAACGATCGCAACACAGTCCAAATCTATCTGACACTCACCCGAGCCCCTTGGGACCCCGTACAAACATATCAAAAAGTCTCATAACATAACACGGACTTACTCGAGAGCTCAAATCACGCATAACAACATCGAAACGATGAAACGCACCTCAAATCAAACTTAATGAACTTTCGAACTTTCGACTTCCAAAAACTCGCGCCGAAACATATCAAACCAACCCGAAATGAACTGAAATCTTTTACACACGTCCTAATACATCATACGAAGCTACTCGTGCCTCCAAACTATCGAGCGAAGTGTAAGTGCTCAAAACGATCGGTCGAGTCGTTACAGCTTTATTGGACCTCTACTAAGTGTCAATATCGAGCCCTCGTCACTACTTCTCCGGGGTTAGGCAAGATACGTATTGGGTACGTGTTGATTTACGTACTCATGCTACACTTCTGCACTAAATGTGTAAGATCTGATAGGTTCATTTGATGGTGTCTTGGCGCGTAGGCGTAGCTGCTAATGAAACTTTATGGTGAGCTACATTCCAGGCTACGTATCGCAATCCACAGAGTCTCCATCATACTATTTACTTTATCCCTTCTTATTTATATTCCGGACAGATATTGTATTGTTGTTGTACTCTTTAGTAAATGCTCATGCACTTGTGACACAAGATTTTGTGATGTTCTAGAATTTGTTTATGGTTTTGCTTAACCTCAATATAATTTTACTTATATATTACTTAAATTGTATTTATCTACAAATTTAGCATTTATGTCTCCACCTAACAAGATTCATGATTTCAAAAATAATAAAATGAATAAATAAGTTGTAAGTTCACTGTTGGCTTGCCTAACGGCGACGTTGGGCGTCATCATGACCTATAGTGGGTTTTCGGTTGTGACAGGGTAAATATGAAAGGTTACCCAATTTTTATTCTATTTGTGTTACACATATAAGAATGATGTGGAATCATATGTCACAAGTAAACTAGAGATTTACTGAAACAAAATTCAGTTGGCATGGCAGGTTGGCCATCCCGGTTTAATTATGATGCAAAAATTAATTGAGAATTCACATAGGCATTTACTTGGTGCTGGTTATTCTCATGATATACCTGTTATATTGGGATTGAATCCCTTGATTTTCAAACGAATAAAAGGTGTTATATATATATATATATATATATATGGGCTCAGTCACCTGTCATGTGGACCATTTACTATTATATGATTTTTGTATATGCATCTATTGTATGGTCACATGTGCGTTTGTTATCAACTTGCAGTTTGGATTTTGCAAGGATTATTGCTCAAATTATTATAGTACAGTTCCAGAATATAAATTATGATGATTTATCTTGATAATGTTGGTTTAAATCCAAGTTGGTTTAGCAGAAATTGTATGCCTCCAATTATAGCTAAACCAATTGTTATGAGAACAAAACTCCCAAATAAAATTTTGGTATGGGGTGTATTATTTAATATACAACAGCACTTGTACGCATCTACCAACGAGTTATGAAAATTTCTCCCTATCACAATTGGTTCAGGGTCAGGAACTAAATAATTTCCATCTAGACATATGAATGTGCTATATGATTTAATTATTCCACCATAATGTACAAAGATGGATTCCCAAAGAAGGTTGGAAAATATGTTGGTAATCCCAACATTAGGGGGAGAAAGTGGGCAGCTGAAAAGTGATACGTAAAATGAATTATTATGAGTACATCTTGATCCGCGTACAAGAAAATATAAACTTGAAGTTCAGGTGATAATTCATTTGCAAAATATTTTCAGGGGCATTTTTTGACCAAAGCTAAATATCACATTTTAGCTGCTAATGCTCCAACTAAAATAAAGTTCATGATGGACAGAGTATATGACACGTATAAAGCGTAATAGACTTATTGGTTCCAAATAGTAGTGGCAAACGGGCAGGTCGGGTCGAATATGGTTCGGGTCGAAACGGGTAATGAAAAAAACGGATAAAGTATCTGAACCGACCTATATTTAACACGGGTAATAAACGGGTTAACCGGCGGATAAAATGAGTAACCATATTATCCATTCATGACTTCATATTAGCCTCAAGCTCTAATATGAATTTGCTGCCCTTGCAACAGAAGAATATTACTGAAATAATTTTTCAATAATTGTATTATCCATATTTTACCCATTGGTTACCCATTTGGTTACTCATTTTTCTAATGGATAATATGGGTAATTATCCAGATTCGACCCGGTTTAAAAAAGTCAATTATCCAACCTATTTTTAGTGGGTTGGATTGTGTGGATAACTATTATTTTTAACCATCTTGCCAGGTCTAGTTCCAACGATAAAACTCCTTGAAGAAGGAGTGGAGCAAATGATCAAGATGGTCATAATAAGGAGGCAAGTGCTCTAGAAAAGTACTACGACATAACACTCTATAAGACCTCATGGAAGAGACTCAGTTACCTGAAAATAATGAGTACTCGATAAGTTATGTCTTTATTGTGTGATGATAGAACCGATGTAAAATGATTATTGACGATATTGTTGATATAAAGTAACGCTCAATATTTGACGAGGATCTTGAGCTCAAATCTGTCAAGGAATTTCAATAGACAAATGATTGGACAAATGAAAATTGGCTTCACCTGAAGAATGTGCAGCTAGACGGATAGTCCCAACGCCTTAAAGTGAAATGAAAATCAAGTCGATAGACATAAAAGACGACTTTTGGCAAAATATTTTTCGTAATTATCATGACATTATTTATATGGATATATGTTCTCCTATGGTGGATGAGGATGAAACCATTTTCAGGTTTTAATTTGGCAATACATGAAAAACTTGATATGCCCTTGAAGGATTTACATTGTTCTGAAGCATATTAAGGTTCCCAAGAAACTTATTAAATAAAGTTATATCAAATCCTTATGTGGATTAGACCAATCATTGTGTACATAATTTACTTTTGTGTCTAGTACAATTGGTGCACTAATGTATCTTGATATAACCTTAAGTATAACAATATTCTAGCAAGATATAGTATTACTCCTCTGGATATATTGAAATACAATTAGTTTTATATTTCAAAAGGAATTCTTGTATATATTTGTGTATTATAAAAAATACGGTCAAGATTTTTTTGGTTATGCAAATGTAGGCATTTTCCTGAAGTTCGTTCTTCAAACAATCTATTTGCATGTGAGGGTATGTCATATTATTATTCTACAAGGCATTTAATTGTTGATACTTATTCAAATCATGCCATGATAAGCAACCGATAAAGCAAATGACTCAACACACAACATACGTGTGACTTTTCCTTGAAGAGAAGATTCCAATAATATTGAAGATGATGATGTTTGCCTAGCTCAATTGAAAGAAGGATATATCGTGAGACATAATAAAGAAAATTTCACCAAAGTTCTTTTTCAGACGCATGATTTACAACAGAATGGTGAAATTGATATTCAACAAATTCGTTCATGTGAAAATTTGGCTTATCTGTTCAATAAGGCATTGCCAACCTCAATGTTTGACAAGTTGAAATATAAGATTGAAATGCATTGTATTCAAGAAATAAAGTAATATTTTCATCATGGGAGGTAAATATGCGTTGTACTCTTTATCCCTTAGCACAAGTTTTGTCCCAATAGATTTTCCTGGCAAGGTTTTTAACGAGGCAACAAACATGCGTATTACATGATATATGTACTCTTTTTTCTTCACTAGGATTTTTTTCTAATAAAGTTTTAACATGGCACATTATCTTTGGACATTCAAGGGGGAGTGTTAATGAAATACTTGATTATGGTGGATGTCCATAACTCCTAAGGAAGTAACATCCACAACTCTTCTCCATTAACCTCTCACTACTTCTTATCATTATGGTTGTAACCCCAACACCTCCATGATCTTCCCTCTTGATCTCAATAATTAATACCATATTCATGGCATTCCTTTGTATTACCTAAATATCTTCCTATAAAAAGAGGGTTTAGACATCACATTGTAAACACTTAATACATGAAAGAAATAAGAATATTTCATCTCTTTCTCTCTACATTCTTGTTTTATATTATTAATCTGAACTATGTTTCTTAATAATTCACGTTTTGTATAACAATATTTATGTTTTAAAGAATTAATGAGTATCCAGCTTTGGTAAGCCACCCAACAAATATGGTAGTATCCCTACAATTAAGAAAATCGACTAACAGTAAAATATTATCACATCAATGCAAATCTGAATTATCTCCATTATCTTATATGCTGCTTATTTCATCTTTCATTTATTGGTTTGAGTTACTTTTTTTGATATATCATATCGTACCTATATTTAGTCCAAGTGTTATTAAGAACTTATTTAATATTTATAGTACTGTTGTAAGGAATAAGATACATTAAAGTACATGAATATGTAGTTGTAAGTAAATCAACATTAGTTAGTTGTAAATAAATTAATGTATTTATAATATTATATATTAGATATATATTTATATATTATATATTAGATATATATTTATATATTATATATAGAG